>JAVQJF010001969.1:0-104494 GCA_036023855.1 Gadopsis marmoratus
GAAATGTCAGACTTTGACCGAGATGCACCAAACTTCACACATGTGATGCACGCCTCAGCCTGAGGTCGACTGTACGCACGTTGTTGTCCCTGGTCACAGCGCCACCTAGTGACAGGGAGCGGTATGGACTCTGAGCACCCGAGGTCGCTGCGCGCATGCCCCGACGTGCACACACCCCGACGTGCACAGGTCTGCGAGGGCCCGTTCAACGCTGCTTGCAGCTTTAATTGAACTTTGTTTCTTTGATCGTGTTGCATCTCACCTGCCTAACCTGTCTGTTGGTGTTACTAGAATAACTCCTAGTTAATTAAACACGTAGGCCAGCATTGCTAAGTTGAATCTATCAGGTTTGAAGATGACTCAGGAAATAAAATCTATAAACTGCTTGTGAACACACACTCTAACCTATTTTATGTTTTTCTTTCTAGTAAATCCAATAGAAGACTGGGGATGACATAGTAAATGCATTATTATTTTTACAAAATCTGATTGACAAGCCGCGCTTGACTGGAGTGACACACCTTCTGGTTGATGCAAGTAACCTTAGCTGACAGAGGAAACTGAGCTTAACTGAACCCTGCTGTGCTTCATGGTTACATGTGGGCTTGCTGTGTCCACATCCTGCTTGTCACAGCGGTGCATGGCTTTGACATCACAACACCACATAACAAGTCATGTTAAGCCGTTAAATCTTACTAACAAGCAACAAACAAAACATACATAGATAGATATATGTAAAAAAGACATCTGTGAAGACTTCATGAAGAAAATCTTTGTCAAGGAACGTCACGTAAAAATAATAGGACAAAGTAATAAAAAGGCAGCGTGCATCTTGCAAGGTGCATTTAAATCAGGCTGGTCTAGTGCAGCTCATATCTATAGTATTTTAAAGAGGAGCATTCTGCCTTGACAGCTGATGTAGACTATCAACAATGTCTCACCAGTAATGACGACAGACCATGACCCTCCAGCCCAGGCACACGCACACACACAGCTGTAATCCTCAATGACAGAACTAGGTCAATGGATCTCTCTCTCTCTCTCCAACCACACACACTCTTCTCCAAAACGATGCTTAATATTACACACAGCCTTCACAGCGTGGGTACCTTCATTAATTCACCGGGATTTAACTGTTAACTGACCTTGTGTGCTTTTCTGACACCGGTGAGCTGCCTTCTTACCTTTAAATATTCAAACATGAAAAGCAATACAGATAAATAGTAAATAACTAGCTTCATATTGAAACCCCCTCAACATGTGATTTGGGGTCTTGGGGGGGGGGGGTCCGAGACGGATTAAAATCAGTGCTTTCAGGCACATTAAACATCATGCGCATTAAAGACTAACTGAAACGCTGTTAACAGTAATATTGTAAGACAGATGGCTGGAGCGTTTACAGATCATCTAGAAAAAGTGCGATAAAATAGGGCAAGTTAGAAAAGAGAGGACGAGCTAAGAAAAAGGGACTATTTATTCATCGTAAGCAATCCCTGGCAACAGATTTTCCTGCTGGTTGACAGCCTCTGGATCCCTCCGCTCCCTCCCTCCCCTCTTTCTTACATAACCGGAGTCGCTCACCGGAGTAATAAAGTAACCACAGCTACAGCGCAGGCAAAGCTAAAGGAGTGCACACAAGCCTTACTGTTTCAACGAATACACTGAGCTCACTCACGGCTGGACTTCTGCGTATAAAATGTGTGCCATCGTTAAAATAATCCGCCGTTCAAACAGCCTAACACGTGCCTATCACGCTTAAACACTGCGCAAACAACTTTTAAAGGTCGTTGCGGTGACAATTTTACATAGCATACAACCCGCAACCTAGAAAAACGGGGGTTTTGTGCCCCTCCGTGCTGCAGCCTGGCGTTGATCCCAGCGCGCCTGCAGCCTGCAGCCTGCAGCCTACGCACTTCGGACTCTTGTCTCGAAGCAGCGCCTGCGTCGCTCTGCGTGCAGCTCGGAAGTTACTTGCAAACACCGAACGTGTCCAGCCGCCAGGAGCGAGTCCGAGCGAGTGCGAGAATTGCCGCAAACTCACCTCTCATTTCGGCGGCTAAGTCGGGCCAACTCTTCAAGTCATGCAACCCCCCCGGGTGCAAATGACGCCAAGGGACACGGAGAGCGACGCGCACTTATTTGCTCCCAAACCGGAGCAGCTGAGAAGTGTCACAACAGCGACTCCTCGTATGGGTTTTCCTAACTGTTCTTCGCACGGAGCCGAGTTCTGCGCCGTTGTGGTAAAACGCCTACAAAGTGATACGGCGGCGGCGGCGGCGGCGGCGGCTCCTCGTCCCTCTGCTCCGTCTCGCGCTGCGGCTCGCTGTAACCTAGATTCGGCGCGTGGACTACACATGATCCTCAGCCCGCGGTCCGCCTCGCCTCGTGCCCCGTGAGCTGACGTGCGCGCGTCGGCGCCACCCTCCGCGCGCTTTGAGGCGGCTCTCGCGTGCGTGGGAAAGTGTGGCAGTGTGTCAGTTCGGACCGACGGCAGAACAGCGTGGGAACCATTTAATAATAAGCCCACGGTTTTATTTCCTGGACATTGTTTTCCTTTAACACTCAGCAGCAATGTTGTATTTTTCTTCCCCCACTATTCCCAAATGAAAAGGAACTATGGCAGTACATATTATGGATTAATGTTACAAGCAAGAGGTCCCCCTAAATATATAGGCTAGTCTATGAATTATTGGATTGGAGATTTATAAATAAAGTTAACGGCGTTTTTGCATGTTTTCTTACACTATAAACCACATAAATATTAACTATATATTTGAGCTCACAGCTCAAATGAAGCTTTCTTTAGTTTTTTGTTAGTTATGCAATCATTTTGCAACAACAATTTTGCAACAACAAAGCAAGATCTAAAAATAATGTTTGCTGTAATTTAATTGAGGATATATTCCAGGTTACAGAGAATTCCAGTATCTGAAAACTGGTTTTTGTTACATACTGAAATGAATGTCAAATCTTTGCCACATAGAAGGCAGGAAACATGCATTTGACAATCAAAAGAAATGACCCTATAACTCTATAAAATGGTCAGAGTCATGGAAGGATGGGCTTTCATCGCTTTTAGTTGCAGGGGACAAAGTACTACTTTTAGGAGCACAGATAATGAATGTGCTGATGTTTCCCTTATTTCTCCCACATGCTGGTTATAGTGTTTCCACTGCTTGCTCTCAAAAAACAATAACAAAACATATTTCTATCACTTTCACAGAAAATATGAAGCAAGGACATTTTTGATTGGTTGCTGCTGTTGTGCATTAGACAAATACGACATAAGAAAGAACCATGAAGAGAAACATCATTAGAACAATGGGCCAAAAGTACAGCCTATTACTCTAATCTATCTATCTATCTATCTATCTATCTATCTATCTATCTATCTATCTATCTATCTATCTTTAGTTTATCACAGTTCAGCGGGTACATCTTCCTTTCAAATGTGGGTTTGTGTATTAGAAGGCGAGCAGGCACGGCACGCTCTCTGTCTGTGCCACAGAGTAGCTCTTGACACAAACCAAAACCATTAATAACAGTGCTGATGAAAATAATTGATTTGCAAGCGTGGGTCGGATGACGAGCGGATCATGTAACCTAGGCACAGTTATGAAATGAGGAGGAGAGAGAGATTATGGAAAGTAGGTTAGTGGAGCAACACAGAGCATTCACACCCCTCCCTTTCTCGTCTTTCTGGTGTGCATGTGTGGTCTTTCTGTTTTGCCCACTCTGAACACTTTTGTCCTGAATCGAAGCCCATACATTTACACACAGCCTCCCAGCACCACCTACAGCATGAATGGGTTATGTTCTTATCTGTTTCTATTGTTCCACCGTGCTCACATGCTTGTGTACATGGAGTCTTTTAACTATACATTAATATCCTGCCTCTCCCATTTCTCCTCTCCTGCAAGCGCTCAAATTTAAAAAAGAAAAAATAAAACCCACGAGAACATGAATGCTTCCTGAATGCACAGTTTTAAAATACAATGCTGGGAAAAGTCTGACTGTTTTGCATTCTCTATAAACTTCCTCTTCCTCCTATTTAGGTGGTTTTGTCAGTCTGATGGTTTCCTTCCTGATCCTCATCTGCCGCCTTTCTCGAGTTATATTATGTCCCTCTGTCGCCATGAAGCAGCCACACATCCAACCGGTGTTCGCCTGTAACACTGACCTCCTGACCCTGAATCTTATGTAACCATGGCAATACCCAAATTAGAACATGGAGCATGGAAAGAAGGAGGCGCTTACAGCTTCACATACGGGCATGCAGCTCCCAACCAGCTTTCCAGATTAAGGCAGATGGAATGAACGCGCGCCTGTGACTGTGTGCATACTGTATGTGTGTGCACTCTGTGTGTGTGTGTGTGTGTGTGTGTGTGTTGGGCCAGAGAGCTGGAAACCAGAGAAATCAAACACCTCCTCTAAAACAGTGGTGGTGATGATCACACATTCAGAAGTGTTTTCTGCACGTTCAAACTGCGGCACATGAATGCAATGACAATTTAATATCTCAAACTGGTCTTTGCCCCACAGCGCAATAAGCCCAGTATATTGAGAGGATTATTTTGGGATCCAGCCTCTGGCTTCCATAATCCCCCGTCCTCTCCTCTCCCTCATCCCGCTAAATCCTCTCCCTTCTCCCCTTTCAAATGCCCACTAATCTCTCTCACTCCGACTCTCTGTGAGGCTGTAGTCTTTCACCTGCACCAGGTTCACATCAATAGGTCAGTGTGCCAAACTACAGGGTGCTTCTTCCTTTTCCTCCGAGCTGGGACGGTTAAAACAGTTACTGTATTCAAGATCCACTCACATGCTTGTTCCAGCGCTTTCAAGCGCATCACATGGTCTTCGTCAGCAGATTGGGTTTGCTCGGTTGCCAAAAAAAGTAGAAGGTTTCAACCTCTCCATGAGCAAACTCAATCTGCTGATGAGGACCGCGCGATACAGTTGAAAGCTCTAGAACAAGCGAGTAAGTGGACTTTGAGTTAAGATTGTTTTGTTGGCTTCCGTTGCCAAGGTTAAGAAAGAACTGCCGGGCTCATGGTTTTGTATTGTATTTAATAATACTGGTCAGTGGAGGATCCCATTTTGTCTGCTACTGTGTCTCATTCACCCGTTGACCACTGATGACAACAGAGTACAAACAAGAGTGTCACAGACACCCTGGAAAAATACTAATATCATCATGCTTACATAGGGATGTAGATATTCAGTCTATTGTCTGTTCCGCTCTCAGGAGTGGAAGGTAATGCACCTGGATGCCAACTGACGAAGAAGAAGAAGAGGGAATAAAAAGATTTAAAAAACAAACTGCAATGCTAACATGCTAATGTTTAGAAGGTAAATATTTATCATATTCCTCCACTTTAGCATTTTGACATTGTAACATTTGTTAATTAGCACAAAACGAAATGTAATGGTGACTGATGAGAGGGTTTGGTCATAAACCAAGGTTTGACCCAATGACGGAGGTAGATGAAAAGTCAGAGAATCAGAAAAGTTATTACAATTCATCCTGAGGGGAACATGAATGTCTGTACCACATTTCATAGCTCTTTTGCTTGTCCTTAAATGCTTTTTTAGACAAATTCTCTCACTCAGAATAACCTTTAAAGAAACTGCATTAACGCACCTGCTTCTGTACACTGCTGCTTGCCTAAAATAACTTTGGTGTCATGCTTTTGGCAAGGTGAACTAGTTGTGACATGAGTGCCATGATCTAATTAGCTAAACAAACAAATAAGAAGCAAACTGGAGTGCCCTTCAGTTCACTTTTGACGTGGTATTTGTCCTCCCTGCAGCTGTTGACACCAGAGATGACTTAAGTTATTACCCTCAGGTGCGGATTAGCTTTACATCCTGTCATCGGGAGTCATGCTGTTTATTTGGTCTTGATGGGCAATATTTAAATAATAGGCATCCAATTAAAGCTGACATTTACCATGGTGTATCTTTCTGCGCTTCACCCGCACACAGGATTTGTCCTGTTGTCTGTAGATATTGCTCTGCCTCCATCCAGATAATATCGCATCTGACAGTCATGGCAGGAAGAAGAGACCACAGGCATTTGCAGAGTTATGAAAGGGGTTTGATAAAAGCAGAGAGGAGTAAACATCAATTTAGACAACCTAATAGATAATTCTGGGACCCAGAAGAGATTATGGCAGAGATGATGGCTGAGATATAAAGGAATAATAAATAAGAATGGATCTGGACCAGGGATATTAACCTGGGATATTTATCTTCTCAGGATGATATTACGATCCAGCCTTAGATGAGCCTGTGTATTACTGTGCGATAAACAGGCGGAACTACTGCTAAATCAGCGTTTACACCTTTAAACACTTGGCACAATCACAGGCCTCTATATTGTTCTTCAGCCACAATGTGACTCGAACTCGTAACTTGATTATGAGTAAGTGCCTTCATTTCCACTGTCGTCTTTGAAGAACCAGTCAGCTACAAAGATCCAAAGGCGTTTGTGTGCGTCTGTCTGTAAGGCCTGAAAGTTCATTACCTCATATCTCACTCCTCCTGCCTGCTGTTATTTTACCCACCCTTCCCTTCTTTGCTTTAAGTGTTAATCCTATCCTCATTTCTATGGTTACAACACATGTCATTAGAGTGATATGATCATTCATTTTTGCACTCGTGAATGAAAGATGAAATATGTTACTTGAAGAGAAAAACTGGGCTTTGTCAACATCATCTAATGACTGTACATGTCTGCAGGCGCCTTTGTGTATGTACAATATCTGTGGCCATCACAAACGGGCAGGGCCAGAGCGGCACGGGCCCCATCTGGAATTTGATTGGCCACCCCTGGTGCCCATCGTGCCAGAGTCAGAGGCTGATAGGAAGTTGGCTTTTTAGTGTCAGAACCTCTGTATGAGTTGATTTTTAGCCATTTTTGAGCACTGGAAAATGGACAAATGCTACATTGCATAATTAGTTTAGCATATTTAGCATAAAATTATTAGTTTTTATGAACATATATTGAAAACAAACATAAACAAGAAATCATCTCAGAGATGCAAAAAGCGTGAGCAAGAGATAAGATGGAGAGACACAGGAGTACACAGAGAGAGACAATAAGGAGAAACAGAGAGAGAGAAAGCCAAGTCGATGTCCCAACTATTTGAAGATGATACTGAAAGGAGATATGCTGTTTCCAACGCTCGCTTCCATGACAGCAGCTGTTGACAGGGCCCCCAAATCCATGGCCCTGGGTTCAGGGCAGATTATTTATTGTTTGTAATGAATCATCTGCCCTGAAGGTGAAGTAACACACATGTGCACATGCAAAGACTCACACACCGACGTGTGGCGAGACGCACTGATATGCATGCGCAGCCATGTTCTCCTCTCATGCCAGATTGGCTTTCAGAGACCGCCTGTTTACCGCCGACAGAACTGGACTCAGGAAAAAAAGACGCATAGGCCCTACTTGTTTACATCAAGAGGATTGTTTTTCCAACAGCAGCTGTTGAACAAAGACAGAAGTGGATTGTACGTTCAGCCATAAGAACAGTTGCCACGCCACCGCTAATTAATGGCCAACCCTGTTACTACTTTTGAGCCACAGCTGGAATCTGTGTGCTTATGTGTGCATGTACATGTATGTGTGTCTTTGCATGTATGCATGTGTCTGTATGCCAGGCTAAAATCCTGCAACAACACAAAAGATGTTTGATCTATATTTGCTATGGACAGCTGCTCTGGAGAAAGAGATTGACAGTCAGTGACACCTTTCAAGAAGGAGCTGAAGAAGCACCTAAAGATCCTCTGCTTGTGTTACGTTCGGGAAAACGTTGGCCGTTGAATTTATAATGGCTGACATGTGTTTTGGTCTGGGCCATCAAACGGAGGAAAGTTTTAAATTTCACACATGCTTGAAAGGACTTAAATTATACCCATGACTGCGCTGCATTCTTAGCCTGCAGCAGTCAGAGTGTTTGACAAACCGTCTATCACTCAACTGCTGTTAAAGACCAACCTGAGGCCCCATTTTTCTCTTTCTCCATTCCTCTCACAGACCCTCTATCTGCCTCTGTGCAGAGAAAGCCATTTTTCTTCCTTTCTGCTAAATATGAATGCAATGTGCTATAATCCACAATGAAGAGGCACACTGTATGAACCAGATGTCCTGGTAAATGTTCATACCAAATAATAAAAAAACATCTGTACGCCCTGATATGATAAATCGAGTGATTTAAAAAAATGAAGTGACTCTATTGGTCATCAAATGTTGCATATTTATATACCTTAAAGTTGTAGTCCTTAAGATTTCAGTCCTGATTGATTAGGCAACACCTATGGCTACTGGTGTAACCAGGAAGTGGAGTTTAATACCACAGCAAACACTCCCAGACCAGCTGCTTTGTCAGAAATAAAAAACAAGAGCAACTGGTGTATCTGTTTATAGTGCAGCCAAACAAACTCACGTTGTTTTAATAGACAAGTCAGTCAAAAATAATTGCTGATCTGATCTCATGCTGCACACATTGCGGGTAGTTTTCCACACAGCCGTAGGAGTTTTTGATGAACAATCGCTGTTGGCAATCCTACGCTTTGCCAGTTGAAGGCCTTTAATGTGAACTGCTAGCCGTGTTTGGTTAGCATTAGCAGATCTCTGATACGGCTGTGGGAGCGCGAACAAAAAAAATGTCAACAAGTAACACTGGATTACGTGCTGCATTGTTTACTGTGATTCTCTCGTGCATACGCAGGCAATTAGAATCTCGCGTGGGAATGACGGACTCCGCTATACAGAGAAATAATTACAGAACATAAACAAAAAGAAAATGCAGACGTTAAATAATATCAAAAATGGAATTTGATGTCATGAAAATCTTCAGGATTATAACATAACATGAAAAAAATGAACGTATCAGCTGTTGAACATTCAGACTGGTGAATCCAGACATCATTTTACTACAAGATTTTCTGTCTTAAATGATTACCATGACTAGGCTAAAGCATCCCAAATGACGTGCATGACATGTTCCAAAAACAATTAAATATATGCACCTGCATAATCGCTAATAATTGCACAAGCTTGAGTCACGCAGTGAGGCAACGATTGTCATCCCGTCCTCAAGACACACAGAAGGCTGTGTCCAAAATTTCGATTGTGTCGTTGAAAGGTGAATTAAGATGAGTGTGGCAGAATATGGGCCACCGCCATGCTGTTGAGGATTTACTTATCCCTGATGAATCAGCATGATGCCATGCGTTTCTGACCTACTTACCAAAGCATGACCCATGTATACATGAACCAACAAGCAAGTATGAGCTGCATGAACACGCTTAACAAATCAGACCAGATCCCTGTTACACTCTCGCCGCTGCCTTACAACAACGCTACGGTCTAAAATCTCAGTCCAGCTTTAGCTGTTGACACATGTAAGCTTCCTCTCTCCCCCCTCCCTCCCTCCCTCCTCGTGTTTTCTTTTTTCTCTGTCTCTTTCTATCCGTCCATGTCCTGCTCTCACACAAACCACTTACCAGCCAATGCCAGATATAAGAAATGAAATCAAGTGTAAATTACACTTGATAACTCTCCAGGATTCTCTTTCTCTGTCTTGTTTTTCACTGTCCACTCTCTTTTCTCTGTCTTGGTGGCCTACTTTTTCCAACCCCAGTCATCTCCATCCACCAGTCCCTCATTTCTCCTCCGTCCTCGAGCCTTCAGGCACTCTAGGGTCATGTCAGATAAACTGAGGTCCTCCTCATGCCTTCTACCTGTTCTCATTAAAAATCACTCTCAATTGTTGCGCTCAGATTTAAAATCTTCTTTCCATTTTCAACAACACAGCTTCTCTTTACTGGCCTGTGAGCGTGACCTATGTAAGTGTGTTTGCACAAGTCCATGATTCAGTACTTTTTTCAAAAAAATTGCATTCTTCACACCACAATACACTCTCTTTAGAGGCCCAAGACTTTTCCTCTCTTCTTGCCATTGAAAACAAACATGTGGTCTCTCTAGGCCTACTAGGTACAGTAGATCATTCGAATACTTTATTTGGTTACTCTGATCCGTTTAAAACAGCCTTTTCTCTTAGCAAGAGAGACAGGTCTTTGTTTATGTCCCCCCTCTCCCTCTCTGGTTTTATTAGAGCCATGTGGAAAGGATTGCTTTGAATAATAACCATCTGCAGCGAAACAACGACCCCTGGTGATAAGAAGTGTGGAGGCACGTTGGGCTCCTTACATAATAGACTAAACCCTTTTGGCACAATTGCGCTCCGCATCAGACGTAAATGAGAGCTCATAGAGCTCAGTGATTATAATGAGAACATTATGATTCTGTTCATGTGTGTTTAGGAATGAATATTCAATCTAAACCAGATTAATGGGTGGAACAGGCACAATTAAAGTAGTTCCCATTATGCAACTGCTCTTGTTGAGAGGGCTCAGTGCAATGCTTTACAGGCCATTTTTGTGCCCTGGGGCATCTTTGTCATACAATCCTAGCATTTGATTTTCACATTTTGCCCAACTCCAAACAGGTTTTGGGAGTGTGATTTCTTCTGTGTCATTTTTGCTAAGTAAAACAGATCTTGCTGCCGAATCTTCAGTCTGCAAAACCAGTTAATCAGTGAATCAAGCAGCTGTGTGCTGTCGTCTGTCCTTCAGAAAATAGACAAATCTTAAAGGCATAATCAGTATATTAAATCATTTAAAAATCATTGCACTGGTTGCCTGTCAGTTTTCAAATTTAGTTTGAGTTTTTTCTGTAAAGCAGTTAACAGTGAAATACTTGAAAAGTAAAAAAAGAAAATGGAGCATAGCATTCTTTTTACTGAATTACTTTAAATTACTGCCTGCTATAATTGAGTTGTACATGCTAGGCTAGGTATAAGCAGTACGCAGAGTTTGTTTTAAGTTGGTACACAAAATGTAATGTAGGCATTACTTACTTCACTTAGTGTGTAGGATTTCTCCTTACATAAGGAAGTACCAGTAAACAATCCCTAATTAGTCTCACCTGATGTTAATTGTGCCAAAAGTTGTGAATAATAGATCAAACTCTGTCCCAGGACGGTCCAACTCACCCAGATCAGGATTTTATTTATTTAGTCATATAACGTGTCTGGGTTTTTTTGCCTCTTAAGTGTTAAAGAGACTCTAAGTACACCTGAAAAACCGGGCACATTTAATTAAAAGTGTTTCTGGGAAATAAATTGAATTTGTACAACTGTGACGCAGCATGTCAGCCTCAGAAATGAGGGCACGAACAAAACAACAAAGATATTCCTGTCCTCCCCATCCAGTTTCACAGACTTTGTGATTGTTTCACATCTTGTGATTACAACTTATGATCATCTGTGGATAAAAGCTGTAAATGGACTCGGGACAGTCACAGAAAGAGAGAGACAGAGAGAAGGTTTTTATTTAGCTATAAACATTATAAGCCAAGAATCACCTTTCCCCCCCACTTTTCATATGAATACACATAACCCAAAAGAAAAAGAAATAGGAATACTTAAAAATGTTAGTGCTTCTTATTTAATTATTATTTTTTTTTGCATACATGACTGTTGGATGGGAGGATGATTGGTATTCAGCATAACACCTTTCAATGAAAAAAAAACCAAGATTTCTCTGCACATAAATCAAATATAAAAGGTGTGTTGGGTAATGCTCAATTCCTTTTGTGTTCCTTGATAAACACATTCATCATTTGCTTCATCACCACAGATGAATGTGATGATTAACGCCTAACTTCCCACTGGGTTATTAGATAATTAAGAGTCTTATATCATTGAATACAAAGTTCTAAGGAGAGACATACACCCAGACATGTACACAAACACACACAGATGCTAATCTACTGTATGGTATTGTTCTCGTGCAATGTGATGTGGGTGTGGTTACAGGAAAAAGTGAATCTTTTTTTGGATGTTTTGAGGTGATGTTTTGGTCATTGTATAGCACAGAGAAGTGATGAATTGTGATGATGTATGATAAGGGAGATGCAAGAATCTGTACCTACAGTTCACACTGTGCACTTATGAACGTGCACAGTAACTCTCACCTTCACCTTTGTGGAAGTACACTTATTTGCTTTCTTGCAGAGAGTTAGAAGAGTTAGGATAACCATGTTTGTTACCTTTGGACAGAGCCAGGCTAGCTGTTTCCAGTCCTTATGCTACGCTAACTGGCTGCTGCCAGTGCCTTCACATTTACCGTACAGACATGAGAGTAGTATCGATTTTCTCATCAAAGTCCAGAGCAAACTGCTCTTTGTGAAAGCGTCCTCATTCTCAAGGTCTAAAAGAGATCGTGCAGACACAACACACCACATACACTGTGTTTATGATCTCCACACACAGACACCAAGAGCTACTGTATCTTTGCTCACAGACATTCTGGCTATACACAGGGGAAAGACATTAAGTCTTCAAGTACATGACAACTATATAATTTCCCTGCTTCAAAACCCACGCTGTTATGCGCAGATTCAAAATGAAATGTGAAATAGCCTGCGTTACATTCATATAGCAGACATTTATGTCCAAAGCCACAGTCTGCTGTGACACTACACCTTGTATCTTATTTAATAAAGCCTGAGCTGAACCAAGGGCTTACAGTGGGCCTGTCCTTAAACCAGTGAGGATCTAGAAATGATTCTTTGACTTTCAGGTGGGCAGTGAAGAGGAGCTGACCAGGTCATAGGCAGAGAGAGCTGTGCATCAGTCCTGTCGGTCTCACTTTCAGTCCTGCTGTGGTTGGTGGACTGTGGTAAGACAAGGCACAAGATAAGACGTATCACGGGGAACAATCTATAATGCCTCGGAGGAGGCTCAGATTTCAATTAATCCAGCCCGCATTGTGTTACAGCGCATCAGTACCACAGCTAATCACCAGGACTGCGCCTAACACACTGACACAAATTTATAGCCACAGCACACACACAGACACACACACAGACACACACACAGACACACACACAGACAGATTGAACAGAGGGTTAGGGTGATGTGAGTGTGTTTGAAGTTCGAAAGATATCTACAATACTTTTTAAGCTCAGTGTGTAGATTGTAGATTGTGAAGAAATCAGAAATATACATCAAATATGCTGTTTCTTTATGCTAAAGTAAAAAATATAATAGCTTGATTTATGGCACTTTATTGCACTAAATACAAGCTAAAATCTTCTCAACAAAAAGAAAGGATGAATTAAATTGGATAAAATAAGATAAAATAAAATAACATAAGCACAGGCACTCACAGAGTAAAGAACATTTAACTCTAAAAACAATTATCTTCAAAGGAGATTCAAATAAAGAAATGCTTTTCATTCTCCGCGTGGGTTTTAAAGACATGACATTGTTGTACTTGTTTGATTTGCAAACAGAAAACAGGGACGTGGATGTGTGGACAGACGTGTCAAGCTATATGTTTTAACATGAAGAGGAAACGACACAGCATGAACACCCAGGATTCACTCAAAGTCTAGTCACGATGCATCAATTTACCACATTTTTACATCTGGGCAAAGTGCATTTGCAATATACTGACCCCTGAACGGGTTTCTATGGAGACGCTCGGTTGCCTCGCCAACAAACTCAGTTGGACAATGGGAGAGGTAATCTTGGCATCACATAAAGTAGGTAAACACCTTTGTGTGCAGTAGCAAAAAAAAAATGAGGACAGTTTAATGGAAAATTGGGAAAGAGATTGAGGCAAAAATGAGGGTTGCATTGAAGAGGGTATAGAGGGGAACAAAATGGGACAAAGACCTCACTGATGAAACAGTATTCTGCTCCACTGCCCCAATAAACTCTTTCTTTTAATCTCAGTGACTACAAAAGCATAAAGGCAGATTTTGGACAGTCGGTGGAGGCCAGAACCTTGCATGGCAGCTTTGCCACTTTCGGTGTGTGAATGTGTGAATGAGACCAGTCTGTAAAGCGCTTTGGGAACCGATTGAAAAGCACTATATAAGTGAAGTCCATTCATCAGTGTTTTCAGTGCGCCTTTTCACAACCAACAGAACCATCCAAGTTAAATACTATTATTTTGAAGAAGAAATGGTGAAACGTCTTTGTCATGTAACAAACCATTTTATTTTTAACCCCGAACACTGCAGTGTACTAATATAATATCAGACTGTTCTGTGGGATAATTGGCCAATTTCGCACTATGCGGTATTGTCTGTCAAACTGGAGTCTCTGGGACCGAGGTACTTAAGACACTTTGATATGTAAAACATTCTGTTGTGTCAAATCTGTTCGTTTTATTCTTTTGTCTGAGCAAACAGTATCACACAGCTGAAAACAGAAAAAGGTGCAGACAATTTACAGCTGCATATAGAAAGAAAATGGCATAGAAACAAAAAAGAAAGGAAAAAAGAAGAAAATTCAGACTTACACATGGATATATATATAGTATATTGAAGAACCTTTTAGTCACGGGCTAAGAGATGGCTTTACCGGCTGTTTCCAGAACGTATATATTTGGCGTGCAGATAACAAAACTATACCGTCTTTTTCTTCTCACAACTTAAGTTACATACAGTAGAAAGTATACCAGGTAAACATAACCTATTTACAAAAAATCCTTATTTGTAAAGAGGTGTGATGTGTCTGAACACTGAACACTGAGCATTACCCCCCCACAATGCACTGGAAGGAAAAATAGGTTTACTTACAGCTCACAGTGATAAACTACCTTTTTACATGCATGTGTTTGCAGTGTTGTGGAGAACCGCAGAGGCACAAACACATATAATCAAGACCTCAGTGGTGTTTGTGTTCATGTTGATGTATTATGTCATGCCTACACTGTTTGCACAGGGTGCAGCTGTACACCCAGCTGACTTGCCAATTAGGTCTACACATTTACTTACAAACCCTGCTGATTTTCCAATTACACCTACACAGCCACACACGCTGCTGAATGTAATTAGGCTTGCGCGCTCTCTGCGACTCACAGATGTGCATATCATGGACGACTGCTGGGGTTATTGCACATAATGTACATCTATCCAACTAGAAATCAGTCAAAATAAAGGTGGAAGGACGTGTTTGGAGGAAAAATGATGAGTTGCATGATGAGATGGGCTTTGCAAAGCACTCCTGACAGCTACACTGCAGAGTTTCCAGTCTTCCAAGTAAGCAGTGGTTTTCTGAGTTCATACATAGCTGAGTAGTTCCAATAAAGTGAATTAAACATGTGGTCAGCTGAGGGTAACTACAGAGCTTATCTTACTGCAGTGGACTGAACTGGTCTACTTACTTACCTCTTGTAACTCTAAATGCAAGGTTGTAGCACAGAAAATAAACAAGTACGCAGAGTTGGCATTGATCAACACATAGAGAAATAAGACGGTACGATACAGGACCTTCTAAACATTGTGTGACTGTCCTTTTGCTGTGTTGACGAGCCGGCTGGAATTTTTCAGTTACATTAGGTGTACTTATCCTCATTTAAATACCTCAACACATGCATCATGCCGCCAGCTAATCTGTGACATGCTGACAAGTGTTCAGAACAAAGGCTCTGACAGGGATAACAGCTTTCAGCCATAAGCTTCAACATTTCTATATGCCTGAAAAAGTCACCTCTTTTTAATGTGACCAATAATGAGTCATAAACTCCACACCTTCTGCTCTGCGCTTCTCACTATACAGTATGTCCACCTGGGGGCTCTCTGCTCCCACTCCAACTGCCAAACTGCCAATTCTATGGACCTGTCTGTCAGCACAACCCCATCTCATACATTGTATCCCCCATCGTTCTTATTTCATTATCTGCCTCTAACTGCTGTGCATTTTTCTCGTCTCACTTCCCCACGTGGTTCTCAATCGCTTATTACATTCCAGGCATTTTGTGTGAAATATTTAAAACATTTCAGCATAAAAGCTGAAAAGCTCTTGAAAAAACACGCAGTGTGCTTTATATTGGTTTGATTTGCTCTTTCACCGAGCCTGCTGGGTATAAAAGCTGGAGGAGACAAAAGGAAAGAAAGGGAATAATTAAATTTACTCTTATGGATTTGAGTGGTTTCAGCTCAACCGTTTTGTTTTTCTGCAGCCTACACCGCCCCCTAGTGGTCAGGAATGTTATTATTTAAAGCACCTGCAATATCTTTTTTTCTGCACGCTGCAAATAGAATGTTACAGATGTTGGCCCATTAGAGTCAAAAAGTCTGTTTAGTGAAGATGTTGACGTCAACATGCATAAAAACATTGTCCTGATACAACAATTACTGCTTTTGGGTTTATGAGTGATAGATTATTGTCTGATTTAAGATAAATATCTAAGTTATAGATAGAGACAACACAGGAAAAGGCACTGATTAAATATCTTTATAGTGTTTTGCTGGTTCATTGTTAATGCCTGTTTCTCAATTTCAGATTCATTGGAGGCTAGAAAGAGCTGCATCACTATGTGTTGATAGCCAAGTTAAAGTGGGCTGTTAGTGGTTTGGACATTGAAATTTGGGTGAATTAAACCCTTAATTTGCACAGTGTTATTGCACTGACAGCCAGGCCTCTGACGCATGCAACATGTCTTCGGTAATACCTAAATAAGCCCAGCACCTACAGAAAGTGTGGATAAAGCATACCTAGAGAAAAAGTGGAGTCCAAATATTCAGATGATGAGATGGATGACAGCTGGCCGTACGTGGAGCTCAGCTGTGGAGTAGAGTGTCAAATCAAGGAGAGTATCCCCTGGCACTGTTTCATTTTCTTCATTAATCAGATTCCTCACAATGACTGTGTGTGTGTGAGGGAGGAGGAGGGGGCTGCAGGAGAGAAAGACAGGGAGGAAGGAAGAGATATATAGATAGACAGATAGGGGTGGAGGTGGAGAGTCAGAGGGATTGAGGCATGGAGAGATGAGAGACTGCTTGGTGTCACGTACACTCCCTCGTACTTTTTCACAGATCTGTTGGGACACGGGCCCAGAGTAAACAAGCAGTAAATGATCCCAAAGCTGGCACATGCAGTCACCTTAAATCTGTTGAGCAGAGCGAACAAGGATGCCACAAATGCTCCTGTGGAATTGCGCACAGGGTGGGACACAATCACCGTCCACCTCCTCCATTCCTATCGCTCGAGTCCTGCAGCACTGGAGGGCTTCAGTCTCATAAAACATCAGTGAATGAGAGCTCCTGACAGGTCCTCACGGTCCTCCACCACTCAGCAGATGTGAAATGGCCTGATAGGCTCCCCAGAGAGCTGGACGGGGGGGACGTGGGAGAGGTGGAGGAGAGGAGCAACAGTACAGTAAGGGTGATGTAAATGTCTGTCTACACTGGGAAATATGAACTGACAGGCAAATGAGAATTCCTCTCACCGATTTACACATTTTTGATTGTTTTATGATTTTTGTTTTGACTGAAAAAGCCTTGCTCCAGGCATTTATTACAAGTCATAATGTGTATTACTGAGCAATAGCTCACTCTAATAATGACTAATGGTACTACACTACAATACTTGCTCAATGTGCAGCTTTGAGTTATATATAATGCGGCTCAGTACACTGTATATGGTATATGAAAACCATGTATCTCAATCTCTTGCAATTCATTTTTTATTAACTTAATGGGTTTTTAGAGGGTTGTTTTTTCAATGAACAGCCAAAATGTGCATGCTGTCATTTTGTTTTTCCACCTCTTGTTTTCACTGCAGTCGAGATCTTGCATCACGTACAGCATTAAGAAAGTCCATTGAGAAAGTCAAACACACTAGTCAACAATGACACCTCAGCGGTCAATGTCTGAGTGGTTTATTAGAATAAGAAAGTTGACATAGCGCAAAGTCTCCATGCGGAGTGACAAGCAGAGCTCAGGACAATGTGGAGGATGGTGAACAACTGCTGGAGTGTGTTTGTGTGTGTGTGTATGTGTGTGTGTGTGTGTGTGTGTGTGGTGCGTGTGTGTGTGTGTGTGTGTGTGGTGCGTGTGTGTACTGTGCAGTTGTCGGAGGGTGCATGCACGTGTTGCTTTTTGCGTGACGACAGACAGATTTCTTCGCAGACACAAGCACACACACTTGCATGTACTGTACAAATTCACACGTCGCTACTTCTGTACACACACAGAGGCTGTGTCGTCATGCAGCTACTGCACTTAAATTACATGTAAGCATCAAGGTTATGTACACGTAGTAGGGACATGTGTTGTCATCTGATGACAGCCTGCTCCGAGGGCCCCGGGTGGGGGGGGGGGGCAGCCTCTGGTGAGAGCCACAGGATGGCGGGGTCCTTCACAGTAGCAGGACACTCCGCTCCGCAGGAGATTAACAGAATCTCTTTTTGAACCTCAGCCTGTATGAGTTCATTCACTCTTCCTCCTCTTCTTCTTCTACCGGTTCTTTCAGATTCAGCATCCAAACAGGACACAACACCTCAGTGCTGCTCACAGTACTGCTTCATTGTCACTGTCAATATAATAATAATCATGATAGTCATCAGGTTCGTCTTCATTGTCGTCATCAAATCCGGCACAACAGAGAATCAAAATTGAAATCATATACAATAATATTCCATATAACTTCAAACCAAATATCTACCACAGAAACAAACTATAGAAAAAAACAAACATGACAAAAATGGTCAAAGCTGACTAAATACAACTACAGCTTTACAAAAATGCAAATGGTGATTTTGCTTTCGCCTTGTTTTTGTGCTTTTTCCTCTTGTATGTTGGCTTGGAAGGGAGCAGTCTCATGTCTACTCCTAAGTGCGATGGTGGATTTAATACAAACTACCTTCCGTTTCTGGACTCTCTCTAGGGCATAGAGCACATACAGTACAGTGGAACACTGTAGGGCAAGATGGCAGTTATTGGCTGGGGGGGGCATCGCATCACTGGGGTCACACGGTATAAACAACCCCAACACACAAAGGCATGGTCTCTTTAACAAGCACACAGACACAACGAAAAACGGACAGATGGAATGGGTCACGAGGGCTGGGTGGGAAATTCATGTGTTGATATGTGCAGGGTAGAGATAAAGAGGGTGTGTGTGTGTGTGTGTGTGTGTAGGACTGGAGGCAATATGTGCTACATTTAACAAAAAAACTCCAAACAAAATCATTCCTAAGCACAGGAAAGCAATTTCCCGCATGAGAGACTTTGAAAATGTCTAAAACAAAATTAAGGATTTGATGTGAAATAAAGTGGGATTTTGTGAATTACTTTGATTTCTTTCTGTCGCCGACTCATTAAACTAAGCAGCTAACCTTAAATACTGACACACAGGACAAAAGCACAGGCTTACAGTAGGTAGAGATGTTGTGTGTGTGTGTGTGTGTGTGTGTGTGTGTGCAGAGAGATAGCGTGAGTCTGTTAACAATAAAAAGGGACTTGAAAGAAGAAGACAAAGTGCAGCTGTTGAAAGAGGAGGAATGGTAATGACATGAAGAATGTAGAGAAGAGGGAGGGTCATGGCTTTAATCAACAGACTGACTTCCAAGAGGTTACACCTGAACTCCTTAGCTGCTCTTTAATGTTGAACTAACGTAATAAAATGATGCAGTCGGTAAGATAACATCATGTACAGTACTTTTCCTAGAACCAGTCAGTGTCGGCCTATTTCAAGCCTGAGCTCTGCTTCTGATCTTAATTAAATTGCATCCCGAATTTGGTTAAAGGGCCGACAGCATTTGTGTGTATGCATGAGTGTGTGTGTGGGCTGGTGGTTAGCAGAGGGGTAAAGAGCTGGTTGAACGTGCACCTCCCTCTCAAGGGTGATGTGTCTGTAGCAATCTTCTCAAGGGCTCATCAGGCCATTAGAGGTCCGGGAATGTACTTTGCCTAATCAAGCATGTTTAGTGAAACACCGGAGGAGACGCAGAGCGAGGACACGGCTGACTGGGCAAGCCGGCCGAGACAGAGAGGCCTCATTCACACACACACACACACGCAAACACACACAAACACACAAGCAGCACTCAGGTCACAGCAGAGATGGAGACGGAGAGATGAGGGGCCGGGCTGGTGTAGGGCTCCGCATCCTCAATGCTAATGACCTGTTTCAGGGTGGAATGTGTAAAGAATACACTGTACTAATGTGGCGAGGCAGTAATGCAGTAACATCATGTTCGCCCGCCTGACCTCCTCTCTGTCCTTGCTTTCAATAAATCTCTTTCACTAGCTTGTCTCATGCAGTACCTCCAGCTCTGGCAGTGTATTTTCTTTAGGGCTGCGTATTGAACCTCAATGCTGTTTTGGTACCGACTGAGACGTGTCCATAGCACTGAGCGTCGAAAACTGTCAGCTGGTGTGAATATTTGGTCAGATTTACAACCTTGTTTTGACTTTTTTTTTCTTGATTTATATCATATCTGACTCTTTAGCTGTCTGCTGTTTGGTGCTGACCGAGTAGCTTGCAGTTGATTTTTTTTGAGCATTGAAAACGACACCGAAGCGGTGAGAGTGAACTTACGGTTGTGGGAGAACACAATGTGTATATATATTTAAACCATATTTTTAAATTACGGTCTCAAAAACCGAAAGGTGTCGTATCGGCGCTAGTATCCAAACATTTCAAACAATGTCCGGCCCTAATTTTGATACATTGTGATATTTTCTTGTGTGTGCTGTGTATCTACCATCGGTCCCTTCAACCAAGCTCTCCACGTTATCTCTTTCTGTAAAGTATAATGGTTTATACTGTATAGCATACACTGCTCCCACGCAGGGCTCTGTTAGCATGGATTTGTGAATGTCAAGCAAAAGGCTTCTACACAACATTAATGGCTCAATAGAGACAGAAACGGGGATGAAAAAAAAAGAAGGGTGAGAATGAGGGCAAAACTGATCAAAGCTCTTTTTTTTTTGCACTCAATATGAGCAACGCACCCATGGACACAAACCCGAAGAGACTCACACACACAAGCCGATGCACAAAAACACCACCTCTACCACACCATGACCCAGACGAACTAAAGCTATCTCTGGATCTACATTTGAATCAAGAACGGATGAGAACAGACAAAAACAGACAACATCAAAAAGCTCAGACAACAGAGTGAAACTCCACACCCAAGTATACCCATGCCCATCTGTTTTCTTTATCCCGCTTTTGTCGTGAAACACACTGAAAGACAGAAAGGGATAAAGCCACAAGGGATGACCATTGTGACAGTTAGCAGTGCCCCAACTTTGGCCTCAGCCCCAGCTTCAGCCCTCAGCTCCTCCCTCCTGTCCTGGCAAACTAGTGAATCACCAGAGTGGGTGAAGCACAAGAGATGCCCGACCCTGGTTGGTACATGTCACATGATGGATGGAGCTGATGTCCTCCTCATTGATATTCTGCAAGGCTGTGGCGCTGGGTAGGGTCCCTGACTCTTAACGGCTATTTGTTGCCGCAGTCTCCTCCTGCTTCTGGGGCACAAAGAGCCTCAGTGTCGGGCAGAAGAGGCTGAATGGAGCTCCCAAGCGGCCGGGCCTCACAGCCCCAGTCAGAAGGCCAGACAGCCACAGCTCACATTCCCTCCTTCAAATGGACTGCGGAGCCCAGGGGGGCCTCAGGGCAGGTCAGACAGACCCAGGCATACTGAGAGGCAGCTAGGGAGGAAAGAATGGAGAGGAGATCTTGTTCCTTATCCAGTGCCCATCCCCATCTCATATCTCTAAACTTCTGTTTGCTTTGCTGAGAAAACAGTGACATTATAAAATATCTAATTAAATTGGCTTTATCTTCGACCTCATGTGTTCCTTGCTTATTATTGCTTTCTTTCACTTCATGATTGCTCTCTCCAGTACTGCATCTGTGGTACTGGGAATCACAAAAAAAATATTACAATGGGAGTCTCAACCCTTCACTAGCCACTGGTCAACCATCCAAACCTCTGATTGCGAAACACACAGAGCTTCAGGGAGACCCAAATTAAAATCCATTTGTCTCTCTGTGTCTGTTTTATAAAAAGGGAAAATAATGTTAACATAAACCTCTCCCATAAAGAAACGTCATTATATAGTTATACTTCACAGTTGAGACAGGACACTGGTTGGGGTTGTTGTGGCCACTCACATTCACACAAACACACAATCACATACACAACTTCATGATTCATTGAGAGTCGCTGCCCTCTGGCACGGCTACAACAGTTTTAGTCTCATCTGGAATCCGTAGTAAAGCACATTGTTGTCTGCTGGATGCCACTGGCCCATAAAACAAAAGCAGACACAAGTTTCACACGCAAAGAAGATCCATTGTGTCAAAACGGTGAAAAAAACGGTGGAGGGAGACCTTTCACATTTGACGCTGCAAGCGAAATTGTCCTGTTTTTTTTTTTATCCCCACATGTTCCTTTGAGAAGATTCCCTTTCCTTTGCACCCCCCTCTTGACCTTACTGTTTGTCCTGTAGTGTCAAAGTCAAGCTCTGCGGGTCGTACCACGTACAGAGCAGAGGGGTGCACCTCGGATTAGGAGCAGAGGAACGGAGATGTGAGGAGAGTTTTCTCCTCTGTCAACTCTCTCTTTGTTTCTTTTCTCTGTCTCTCTCTTCAGTTAGCTGAATGACGTCAGAACATTGAATGACAGTGAGAGAGGACAGACAGGGTAAGGTTGGACCGGGACATTGAGTCTGAGGGGTTGATTTATTCCAGTCTGCTGTTGGAGGGAATGGGTGTTCAGAAAGAGCTTGGTGCCAGGGCTCACGTACTTCGCCTCACTGGCCACTGGGGGTGCGCTCTACCATGTTCTTCCCTAGAAGATGGCTGAAGTCAGCCAGTTCGCCCAGCCCTCGAGGCCCATGCATATCTGGCCTGATGAGGCCCTGACGCTGGGGGTGATAGGGCGCTCCATTGTTGCTGTTGTAGTTGAGCGCCTCGTGACTCCAGCGAGGCTCCCCATAGTCCATGTGGGGAGTAGGAGCGGAAACCACCCTCCGTCGGTCGGGGGAGTCCTGTGGAGTGGCGGGGTAGATGTAATCTCCCGCTGAGTTCCTCAGGGTGCCGCTGGGGCGACTGCCACCGTGCTCCCCTCTCTGGGTGGCTAGGATCAGGTAGTGGTGGCGCTCTGTGTGAGGAGGCAGCACGACCTCCCCTGGGTCCTCTATCCGGACCATCCCTCCACCCCCTCCACCCCCATGCAGGAACTTGGAGCTCAGGTAGATGACAGAGTTGTTGGGGCAGGGTGTCCCCACAGCGGTGAGGAAGGTCTGGCTCTGGTCCCAGTCGGTGTCCGGGAGACGCATGGACCGTTTCTGCTGCAGCGGGGTCTGCTCCGGGGTAGGCAGCAAGCCTGGGTCCATCTCTCCTTTAGGCCAACCGTTGGGCGTCACAAAGGGATTGTCTGCCTGTGAACGACGCCTCTCACCACCACTGGTTCTTGTTACACTCATTACTGACCCGCTGCGCCCCTGCCCCAGCATGCTCTGCTCTTTGTCACTTTTGCGGCGGGCGCCGTTGGCTCCAGAGCCTCGAGAGTGGCGGTGGCGGTGACGGTGACTCATGATCCAGCAGACAGTGAGGCCAGAGAGGATGGCTCCTGTTGCGAAAGCTGAAACAGCAGACACCACCAGCAGGTTTACAGACACCAGGCCATCGGGCTCCTCGATGAAAGTCTCTTGGAGCAGCATTCCTACAGAGAGATACAATCATACACAAAAAGATAAGCCATCAGTCAACTAGTGGAACCATGTTAATAGCATCAGTATTTCTTGTATTAAACACGTGGGCGTTAACAAACGGCGAGACAAAATGGCCTATTTTCTCTCTCCCCTCTGTGGGTGGGAATGGTCATATGCTTTCCAGCCAAGGTAGCTATGGCTAATTGCCTTCATTACGTAAAGTGGATGGTGATTTTAATAGCTGCAATAACTGTCTTCCTGATTGAGAATAGCTCTCAACCCTAACATGCTTCACAACATTAACTTTCTGGGGAGAGATGCCAAGTCTGGCATTAATGGTGAGTGATTATTTAAAGTTTTCATATTTTATACCATGAAAATCTGTTTGTGTTGTATACACTACTTGTGACTTACAAGTATTTTGATCATTAATGATAAATTAAGCTTATATAAAACATCTCTGGATACATCAGAAGCGAGAAACGTCTCGGTTCAGCTTTTTGTCTAATGTACAAACACAGTAAAGCCCTGAAACACCTCAACTTGTTTTCTATTCTGTGAATTCATAAAAAAAAAAAGACTTAAACTCAGATATATATGCTGATATTTTTCCCTTATTGCACCTATATGTCAAAGTCTTTGCGAGGATGAACATAAGCTGTTGTGTATTGATAATGGGCACCCCATCAGCAGACAAGACCATGAATTTCTGTATTTCCTTTGTATAAGAACATGAGATGAACTCCCTCCGAGAGAGCTGTTTATGAATTATTGAACATATGAATACAGCTAGACCACAGTGCGGGCTGCCATGGATCAATTAGGAAAATGCCAGAAGAAAAGTTGTTCTTTGCTGCATGAGCTCCTGGGACCAACACCAGCGAATACAATGAAATGGTGTCAAGGGAAGCAGATTGGAGAAAAGCAACAGAATGAAAGAGGAGAGAGAGAAAGAAAAAGAGAGAGAGAGAAGTTGCCTAAAGCAAACTTGAACATTTGGGGCTTTAGACAAACATAGTAATAGTTGTTAAATTACACCACCAAGAGCGGCAGAGGGAGAACTGTCTCCACAAGGACAGTGAAATAAATCCTTTCTCGCAGAAAATAAATGGATGTCATTAATAGACATTGGGAGCCACTTACTCACTTATACACAGCACAGACAAGGAGCAGGATGAAAACTGGGAGAAGGAATGAACATACAGAGAACAGTAGCAGGTTTTTTTTAAACAAACATACATTTATTGACTGACAAATTCCTTTTTAATGGGGACAAATGGGGCTGGTTGTGGTGCAAATACTCGTACAGCCTGGTGGTTAATTAATGTGGCCTGTGGCTTGGCATAATAAAGTGTTACTCTACACACTGACATTAAGCTGGGGAATGGCAGCTTAAACCCTGTGAGAGAGTGCTGAACTGCTGTGCTGTGTGCTTGAGGTACCCTTGTACACATGAGAAGGACAGTTCACCAAAAACTATTTCTTTGGGGGTTTTTTTAAATTGTTTTTAAAGCGCTTCATGGTCTTGCACCGGCACATATGTCTCACATGCTTATGGTGTATGAACCAGTTCGGTCCCTCAGGTCCTCTGGCACGAGTCTGCTAGTTGTTCCAAAGTGCAGGACTGAAACCTTTGGTGAGGCAGCTTTTTTTATTTATTTGTTTTTGTCCTTTTCATCTATTTTATATGGTTTATTGTCTAGCTTAAAATCTATTCTATTACATTTTCATCTCTTATTTTCTCGTGTGCATTGGTTTCATATTCTTGAAGAATTTTTTTGTTTGTGTGTTTCTGCTGTTTTTATAGTCTACACATGTTGTTTCTTATTATCTTATCATCTGTGAAGCACTTTGGACTGCACTTACCTGTATGAAAGATGCTATACAAATAAAGTTTCATTGGATTTAAATACAACCTCAGGTCTTGTCTTTAGCTTTGGTAGAAATAGTTTCCACACACTTATGTAGGTGGCCATGGCCCAAAGCTTTCCCCAAAGACAATCGCCTCACAATGTATAGAGAGAATGAAAAAAAAAAAATCTCTAACGCATAGCTGCTCTATGAGGCTTCACCTAGGTCCACCAGTGCTTTGAGCTAAATGCTAACATCAGCATGCTAACATGCTCACAACAACAATAGGTAGCAGATACAATATTTAACCATTATAGTTTAGCCTGTTATCATGCCAATATTTGCTAATTAGCACTAAACAAAGTAGAGCAGAGGCTGATGGTACTATCATCAGTGTTGCAGGTCAGAAACCAAAGCTTTGGACAAATTGATGTTGTGATAGGCGCTGAATAATAAAGCAATCACCAAAGTTATTAACATTCATCCTGAGGAGAATATGAATGCGTGTACCAAATTTAATGGAAATCCATCCAATAGTTGTCAAGGCGTTTGACTCAAAACCACAGATGTGAACCTCATGGTGGCGCTAGAGGAAAAGTCAGGGGATCACTAAACTCCCTAGGGTTCGTCATCTGAGGGCCATGAAAGTCTGTACAAAATGTCATTTTCCATTGTCGCGATATTTTAGTCTGGACAAAAGTGGGTGAGTGGCATCACCATCCCTAAAGATACTCTGCTAGTGTGGCTACAAATATCATTTTGACAAATAGAAGCTACAACCTGTCCTGAAGGTTATTACTGCATAGACTCTATAATGACCTAAAGAAAAAAGTTTAAACCTCATCTGTGTTTTATTTTATTTATTCACACAGTCTGTTCATTGCCAGTGCAAAACTACACTCTAAGGAGTCCAGGTAACAAATGACAAGAATTATAGTATCTAACCATTCATCAGTCCATTGTCACTTACAGTTTCACATTAATGCTCGGACAATAGATCCTCGACACTTTTGCACTTTTGAAAGTTTGCATTTTCTATTGAATGAAGCCTGACATTAATCAACTGGCCTTGTTGGTCAATCAATGTCTTTTTCAGCATTAATTAGTCCTTTATCACCAATCCAATAAGCTCAGTGATACACGCAGACGCAGATACAGCCTGTTAATTATGTGACATGTACAGTTCAGTTCACCATCGGACAAATCCTCCAGAATAAACAGCGATCACATTTTCACATTTTATCAGACAGATTGTGTTCGGCCTGAAAGCGTATCTGCGTTTAATATTTTTGGTTTGCTTGATGCCACAACCTCCTCATCCCTCATTTCCTTTAAACTTCATTTCTTTGCTCTCCCTCCTTCATTAGTCCATCACTGCTTCCGAAAATAAATCTGGGAATAATACATTTCCATCTAATATTTTGATCTAAATTGGGAATTTTTCATTTAACATTCTCCTGAAGTAGGTCCTCCTCGCATGTGGCTTGAGTTATGCAAGTATTTTAGGTTCATATAGGAGGTTCGTTTTTTGCCCAACGGGACATAAAAACTTAATTGCTCAATATCTGAAAATTGCTGTGAACTTGGATGGCAGCTCATAATTCGGATCTCAGGACATATCTTTCTTCACTTCGTTCCTTCATGATGTCACACAGCCAGCTCGTGGTTACATAGGATAACCTGCAGACGACCGTTCAGTCTTTCTGTATTCATTAAAGCACCCATGTTCTTCTTCTACATTTATATTGAATTTGGCATTTGTTTATTGGGAGTTCTTCTCTCCTTGAACACATTGCAGGCATCTTTGTTGCAGCGGCCTAAACATAGCCCTGATTCTTGCTGTATTTATTTTCAAGTTTCAGGCCAATATTCAATTTGGAAAGACTGCCAGTTTCAATTACATTATCGCTCCTCTCCTCAGTGAAAAGGCTGTTCTTGGGAGCAGCAGATGCGACACAAAGAAAGGCATTTGGAGGTTACCAGCGTGTTCATTTACAAGTGTCCACACACCCACCCACACACACACACACACACCCTCAAGCTGTGGGATTTTTAAAAGTCAAGTAATGAATTGATCCATTTTTTTCAGTAAGCCGCAGCCTTGATGACTTTCTAAACAAAAATGAAGCGCCGCAACCACAGAAAATTCAGAGCAAGGCACCAACATAACGGGGTAAAACCGCAAATCTCCTCTCTCACACACATCACATCTGGAATTGTTCTTGCTCTTCTCAGCTGCAGAGGTTGAGGATATTTCGCTAACATTTACCTCAACTGTGGTCCAGGGTTGCTGTGTGGCACTTCAGATTAAATTCTGCACAGCGCAATAATACTGCTGTCATCTCCAGGCAGGGGGAGAGGTCTTGACAAGTGTGTGTGTGCGCACGTGTGTGTATAGAAGTTTTAACTGTCGAAGTGAGACAGACTTTCTCCTCGACATGGACACTCAGATATGTTATTTATTTCATCATTTCTTTTATCTCCGACATATGTCAGACTATTTTGCTTGCACGACATGTAGAGGAAAATCTTTAACCAGTGGCAATAAGCTGATAAAGCCAATGAGAATGAAAGAACAGAGTGATAGATTTGGTAGTGTGTGTGGTTTTGTGTGACAGCAAGCAGGTTTTTCTGCATCCTACCGAGAGGTGACAGTACAAGCAGCAGTCTTGCACACTCCTCCCTTCAACTCTCCTCTCCTCTACCAATCCTGCTCACTTATTAAAGCTTAATAGAAGCCAACGGGCCTGCCTGTCAGCCTGACACACACTGAGCCGCTTGTCTTGAGGCTTCCAGCTCCAATTACAGTGTAACAATGAGAGGAGAGGAGAGGAGAGGAGAGGAGAGGAGAGGAGAGGACATGAGATAAATGAGAGGATGAGAGGAGGATAAGTGAGGATTACAGAGGTGAAGAGGCAAGAGAGAAGGACCTAGTTTGCACCAAAAATGGATGGAAAGCCTCTGTTGTTGAAAGCAACACTGATAGGATCTTTGAGTACAATAATAATACAATATTGCACCAGTTAACTGTCACATTCAGAGAACAAAGGAACTTGCACATAGTTTCAATTTTCCTTTGGTATTTGATTTCCTTTGTCTCTAACCCACAGCCGTCTATTCCTTCATACCCTGTATCATCCTTCTTTCTCTCCGATCCTCTTGTTAGCTGTTAATCCTCTCTCCGTATCGCTCTCTCTTACCCACCGCTCCTTTGATCACTGGGGGTGGCGGCATGTTGGGAGTAATGGCTTAAAAATTGAAAAGAGAAGTAAAGAAACTTTAACACGCACACTTTCAAATCAAGGTCGTTCCTGCACGATCAAGTTTAATATCGGCGCGACAAAGTGATGTTTCCGTTACATGCCGAATGTGACAGCTGTGGTCATGTTAATCTGAGTGATTTTTTGTGGCTGCCTCGAAGTTTCCCTCATGTCTTCCGCTCTCATTTCTTCCCCTCCTGCCTAATGAAAGGCCCTGCTAGCTCCATGCCAGTTGTTAAACATTTCCCTTGATTAGACCACTGGCAATAGGCTCTGTGTATCTGCTCGGCCCATGCTCACAGTTTGGCGGCGCTTTCGGTCTTGTGAACATGTGCGTGTGTGTGTGTGTGTGTGAGATAAAGACAGAGAGTAAGATGAAGGCGAGGAGGAGGATTTTTCACTCAGCATCTGTGATATTAATGTTGATTAGAAACACACATCCAAAGGATAATCAGGGTTTATTACAACTTGGGACTAATTTTCATAGTTTCACCATCATTTCTATTGGGTGTGATAGCACTGTACTCAAGTAATTGCTGAAATCTGGGAAAACTGGAGAATCACTACAATGAAGTCTGGCAATAACATAAGGGTTCAGCCAGGGGTTCCCAACCCGGGGGTCGGGACCCCTCAAGGGGTCGCAAGATAAATCTAAGGGGTCAAGTGATGTTTTACAGGTTAATAAGAAACATTTATTTCTACCACCCCAAATAATTCAATTTGTTTCTGATTTGTCCCCAAGTTTATTTTTGTGTACTATTGATTTTATCTCCCTATGCCTCTAAACGGAACAGTTCAACTGTTTACAACTCATATGTATACAGAATGATATATATAAATATATATATATATAAGGAGATAGATTCCACCGACATAAAGACCAGGAAGCTCCTCATAATGCATGGAGGATTTCACCCCAAGTCCATCACCATGAGACTGTACGCCAAGTGGAAGGAAGGAGGCAGAGGACTAGTGAGTGTCAGAGCCACTATCCAAGATGAATCGGCAACGATTCATGAGCACATCAGGAAGAAGGATTAGGAGAAACTCAAGAAATACCAAGGGCTGAAAGAAGAGCTATAGAAGAATGAAAGTGAAGGCAACAGCGGTCCCCGTGGTAATCTGAACACCCGGGGATGTGACCCTCAAACTGTGAGAGTGGCTCCAACAACATCCGAGATCTCTGTCCAGAAGCAGTCCTAGGAACAGCTAAGATACTTCGCAGGACTTCCAGTTCCCAGGCCTCTGGTAGAGGACCCGAGCTTGAAGGAGGAATAAACCGCCTAAAGGGGCGAGTTGGGAATTTTTTATTTATATTTATAGCTTGTGATGAGGGTGCACAATAATGCAGCACTTGGCCAAAATGTAGGTGATAATCACTGGAACAAAAAATGGCACTACAATATACATTAGAAGCCTGTTTCATCTGCTCACTTTCTGCGCTGGTTTTGAATGCTGTCTGGAAGTGTTATCTATTTTAGATATTAACAAACTAATTTGGAAACTATTTGAGGGTCCCTACAGTTTGATAAGTTCCTTAATCAAAAACCAGGCAAGGGAACTTTTATGCAGTTTGAGAGTAACAGAAACAGCAGATCAAAACAGAACAAAGAGACTTCCCAGCATCCCGGTGGACCTGCCGATGTCACAAGCACACACTTCTGAGCCTGATAGGTTACGACTGTGTCAGCGTACAGCCACTGATCTGAGGGACTTTCATCTCCATAATCCATTTCTCTGCATGTTAATGTGTTATGTATGCAGTGACGGCAGGGATTCACGTGGCAACGCATGTGTGCTGTAGTGTGAATAAGTGTGCATAGATGTATAAATATGTGTGTGTGTGTGTTAATAAGTGACTGTGTGCACCGCCTGCACCCATGGCTCTGTGATTTTGCTCTCCTTTTCCTCTGTTGAAAGACTGCATGCACTATTTTGTTTCTTGTTTTTAGCATGTCTTCCTCCTTCCTGCTGTCTTACTCTGTTGTTTTTTACCATCCCCATTACTTCTCTTTCCGCAGATACACTATATATCTCACCCTCCATTTCCACTACTGCATCTCCCTCTCTCTTTCAAACACAAACACACAGTACACCTCATGTTGTGAGCTGCGAAGTTAACGCCAACGGTGTGTCCGAGGATGGAAAGAAACTGAGAAAGAATTAAAGCGCTTTAAAACAAAGCAGGAACGTTTCAGAGCTCCTTACTCGGACTTAACCTTGCTTGCTCGTAAACTGTGTTTACTCTCGGGATGATCATAAAACCATTTACAGTCCCTCCCTGACAGCGTTTTCAGAGCACGGCTGAGGAAAGCTGCTGGAGATTTCTGCATGCCTCCCTGGTTAATACATGCACATATAGTATATATATATACTGTATACTGTATGTGTAAAACAACCCAACCTCAGCTCCTGAGAGACAGTCAGACGTGCCTGTCTTGCACCCGACTGATCAATATGTTAAAAAATGTATGTGCACCAGCCATGTGTCTGCAATTAGATTTCCATAAAATCTCCACCAAAAAACCTGCTGTTAGTAGATTCAGGTCTTCAACTGGGGCTCAGAGTCAAGGTTTGCGATCATGACTGCATAATTACATACCTGCACGTCTCTCTTCCATCTCTAGCTACCCAGTGTATCTTAATTTTTAACTCTCACCGTACTTTCCTCATCTTGGTTTCTCTCTCCCTTTTCGCACTCATAGAAAAATCTCTTGCTTGGGGTAAATGAGGTAAGTCTAGTTGCTTTGGGGGAGTGCTGCGTGTTAAAATCATCAGAGGGGGGAAATCAAAAGTTACAGGATTTTTTTAGTTTAGTTTTGATTCCCATAAACGTTTTTTCACAGCCTGTGCACACGTGTTGCTGTCAGGAATGTTCCTCATTGAATTTGTGGATTCAATTATATCAGGAGACCTTGTTTTCCCAATCTGGTCAACGTTTAGCGAGAGGCAGCTTAACAAGGGCGAGTCTGTTAACAGTTTCAGCTGCATCCAATCCAAACAAAGCAAGTGGGCTGTGGCGGACACTGTGGTGAAATAAATTGTTTTCCAGAGATTTTTGTGTGCATGACAGTGTGAGTGTGTGTGTGTGTGTGTGTGTGTACATGCATGTGTGGGTTTCTCTGTAGGATGTAGTCTTCATTATTTTCCACTATATCCTATGACTTATGGGTTACGGAGTTGGCTGTGCTTACGTTTGGTAATTGATATTCCCATTTTAGGTGCAAAGCCAAACGCAAACTGTGGAGAGCAATAATAAATATTCACAAACATGTCACACACAATAAATTGGAGAGCAGGTCCGCATCACATTAGTCAAACTATCTGCCCAGAGGGCTCATATCTTTCATTCCCAAATCATGAACCCGGCAATTTCAGCTTAATCTTTCTCACATGCTACATCCATATATCACATACTATGTATGGTGCTATACTATATGTCCACCAGCTGAAAACACATGCCAATTTGTTTTTATGGTCACGTCCCCAGTCCTGAAGTGTTGGACTCATTCCTAGTACAAATTTCTGAAGGTTTAACAGAATGATTAAACCATCAGGCTTCATGTCGGGGCTGCATGCCATCTGGGTGGCTGATTGAAACTACACTCACCCCATTCGTTCAGCCCCCCACCTGCTCTGTTAATTTACAGGCCCTCTTTAATGAAATGTCTTCGCTGTGACACGGGCCAAGGCCTCGCAGGTGGACGCGCCGCCAGGACACATCCTGAGCTGAACGATCACTCAGAATCACACCACCTGTCAGCTGACCCGGACTAAAGAGAGTTTGTGGTGATCAATACCGAGGTGTTGCAACAAACCCGTGGGTGAAACAGATAGGAAGAGGCTGACAGACAGACTGACAGACAGACACACAGAGTAGGCTTGAGAGAAAAGATGGAAAGAGAAAAAGAGGCTGGACAAAAGAAATGACAAAGAAAGAGCAGGGAGGAAGTGTTGGAGGGAAGAGAAACCTAAATGGAGTGAAAGGATGAGATTGAGACAGAGTGTGACTGAGTGAAACAGAGATACAGAGGGAGTGTGAAAAAAGCGCAGCGGTGTTATTGACGTGTTGCAGAAAGGAGGAAAAGTGTTGCTTGATGCAGGGAGTTAGGGGAACTCGCCGTGGTCGATTTCTGTCTGAATGATAGACACAAAAACATCCCCAGTGGTGTGAGAGGAGAGTAGTTACAGTACTCTGGATGTCACACTGCAGGACTCTCTGTTGAGGCATTACACAGCGCCTCCAGGTCCTGCCCGCACTTTATTGGACAACTATTACTCAGCACTGACCACAGACCTGCCTAAGGCCACTTATTCTTCATCAGCTCTATGTGTGAGTCCGTGTGTGTGTGCATGTGCAAGTTCAGCCAAATTCCTCAAATGCCAATGTCTGGTGTTGAATTTTGTAGATAGTGAGAAGAGCCGGTGGCTTCAGCTGGTTGCGTGCATGTTTGTGCGTAGCTGTGCATAAAAAGGCTCCAGGTCTCCTCACACAATGTTTAATGTGCCGAGCCGTCATTTTCCATCTTTTTAACACTCACACACACACAAGCACACGTACCCCTTCTTTTTGATGCTGGCCTCTGGATCACACAAGACAAGCACATTAATCTAAGCATGAACACACATGCACACATGCTGGTCTTGCATGCATAATTTTGCCTGTAAAAGTACATGCTTAAGTAAAACCACAATTTTAATATAGCTTTAGTTGAAAATTAAACTGGAATTTGCCTGCGTCTACTAATCACCAAAAATGTCATACAAAATAATTTTGTCAAGATGTAATATTTGATGAAATCTTTGCAATCAGCTTCATTTGTGCCCTACAATTTCAGGTTATTAAGGTTGTGGCCTTTGATTAATCCCAAAAAAAAAAAAAAGCAGCAGCACTAATATCAGACATTAAAGCCCGTGAAAACTTTGTTTCAAAACTTTTGTATTTCTCCATAACATTAACTATCCATGACTAAATTAAAATGAAATAAAAGAAAATATACTTTGGTATTATTAATTAAGAATTAAAAAATCTGCCTCATCAGGTTTGTGTGTGTGTGGTTTGATTAGATTTGATTGACAGTGACCTGGAAATAAAAGCAAACAGCCGTGATCACATTTTGATGATGATGGCGTTTGCATCGAATTGTCCTATGTTTTCACTTCAATTTCCATTACCTGAAGCACTTTCTGAGCTGTCAAGGTTGCTAGAGGACCTCATCTACTGTAAACCGTAAAGTGTATCATGGAACAACAACTTATGGATGTGTGGGGACACAAAATCATAGTAGATATTCATTTAAACTGATGAGCTTCTCTTTAAAGTTTGGCATATTTCTTTGTTAAAAATCAGTAAAAAAACTAAAACGTTGGGTCTTAGAGTAAGTGTAAGCTATATGTGTACAACCCTCACCACCCAAAATCTCCCTTCAACCAGTCATTGAAAGACGGCAAGCCTGTACACACACACACACAAACACATCTATCAACGAAGACCTGTGGCTCGCTGAGGGGTCAGCACCCTCCATCCCCCCCCATGTTTTTCAAGGCTCTCTCTGAGGCTCCTGCTGTTGGGAAGGAGATGTGAAGATTCAGAGGAAGAGGAAGAGTCGGTTGAAAGAGCTGAAGCCCTTCAGGAGTCCTCGCACCTCGCCAAGCTTTCCAGAGGCTGAGGCTGCTATTCTTATCTTCTTAGAGCTCGCTACAAAAAAATCTCTACACCCGAAAACTGCACACGCCATACAGTATTCCACTTCCCTCTTTTCGTATATACACACACACACGTCAATTGTTATAAGGCATGTTAGGTCCTCATATTTCATCAGCCCGAGCCTCAGTATTCAGAGAGGCCATCAGCTCTGTTCTTCAAGCCTCTCAGATGCTCCTTGGGGTGGGAGAGATGTGTGAGCACAGTCTGGCGTCTGGGGATGCACAGCTACGCACCACACTTCCTCTATCTCTACTCGTCTATTCTCCGTCTCCCTCCCTCTTTGCCCTTGGTGTCTGACTTGCAGGAGTGACAGCAGAGGGAGTTAGGAGAGGAGGAAAGAAGACTGTGGCGTCAAGGTTACAGAGCCCTCTCTCCGTCTGAAAGAGGAGACGGCATCAAACTAAAAATGAACTACTGTGGCAATCCCCCCCCCCTTGCCTTTTTCTCTTTTTTCATCGTTTCCTGTCTGTCTCTGTCTCTCTGTTGGGGTTCAAGCTGCAGGGCAACACATTTATCATCAGCAGACTTAAGACCCTGTGCTGCCATGTAAATACAAGGACTGTGTCGGCTTTATGGGCTCCCCCTTCTAAGCCTCAACCCAGGCCCCTTTCCAAACCGCAGCAATTAGAATGGAATCAGATGAGACCACGGCCGTAAATTTGGCAACAAATGTTCTTTCCTGCACAAAGCTCCTCACAACATTACAACCACCAGGGGAGTAAGTCCTGGCTCTGCGGTGATCGCCATCCACTCTAACATGACGCCACAACAAGGATTCTCCAATCTGCCTTCGTCTCATTGATGTTTCAGTGGACCTCAATTACTGAGTGATTGCATCCCGCTGTTCCACCAGTCAAAACACTGCCTTTCTTCAGGAAATATTTTCACAGCGCCATAATTGCTTCCATCTGTAGCTACACTGTGGCAACACTGGCTGTGTCATTACGGCTGAGTGAGTTCACAGCAAAACGGGTGAGTGTGAAAGCTTGCGTGTGTCAGTGAGGGTTTGGGATGTGTGTGCACTCGTTGGAAAGCCTGCTCTGCTTTTATCAACAGGCAGGAGGAAACAGAGATTTTAGAGAAGTGTTGGAACGACGACGGAATGTGATGAAGCAGGACGCGTCTCGTGTTGCAGCAGCACCGCACACACCTCCACACACACCGCCTGCTACTCCTATTTGATGGCTGGTTTAACAGAGTTGACTTTAGCTGATGAGCTGTCTGTGCAAACACAATTTGACTCGTTCCTCCAAAAGGCCTGCAAACAGCAAAGTAAAATGAGGGAATGTTTAGCTCATTGCTGCTGGGAGGCTGGAATTCTGAGGCTGTTGCAGGGTCACAACTAGTTGATTTGGACCTAAGAATGTCTTTCCTTTAAAGTTACGAGACCCTCATGGAAAATTAAAAGAGAGAGGTTGAAGGTTTGACAGACCATTTAGCCCATATTTTTGCTGTAACTGACCTGCCTGTCAGCGAGGGTCACGACCTTGAAAAACTGAAGCCAGCCAATCGACACGTCTTGATAACCTGCCGTACGTGGATCTGACATTCTATATCATCTGTCGACGCCTGAACCAAATCTGACTCATTACGCTGTTTACACAAATGGTTTATATTACCTATCACATATACATTTCACACAAACCCAAACACACACACACACACACAACCCTAGCAGTTCAGAGCTTGTTAGGCGATTTCTGTCAGTGTGTTCTGCTCAAATATCATTAAAACGAATTCCAGCATAAATCCAGGTGCAATTTGTCACGCTGGCTGACTTGTCCACTGTGAAGAGGCCTGCTAATTTAGAGGGCACACAACTGCTCACACAAACATTAATGGCTCTATTTTCCTGTAAGCAGAAGTCCCAGTTCAAACTCTGGGCACAAGTGGGTGTGACAAACAATATATATATATATATATATGTATCTATTTTTCGTGTGTGCAATTTTAGAGATTTGAAGCGCAATCCCAGTCCAAAACTGAAAAAAGAGGTGGAAGCAGAAATGTATACTTTATTAGTAGGAGGATTACAACATCAGAAGGTGGATTTGTTTCACAAGTTTCACTAATGGCCAATCACATCAGGTCTGAGAGTTTTCTAATGGGCCAGCAAACGTCTTTAAGAGGCACAGAATCCCAAATCACATCTACACTGCACACCAAATATGTTTACTCAGCACTTTTGATTTGCTTGCAACGGCAGATTATGTGCCTTTACGAAATATAATTCTGGAATTATCATCAACCATTCCCTTGAAGATGCTAAAATCCAAAATAATTTTTATTATCCTTATCAGTATATATTAGTATTGCCTGTGTAGCCACAGCCTGATATTGCCCATGCCTCTGTGCTGTAGAACTCCACTGCAGTCCAAAAAATATTAAAAGGTTTTACTAGCATTTTACTACCTACCATATAGTTTGCTGTCATTACAGTCAACACAGCTTGACAAGCTGAGGAAGAAACTCTTTTTTCGGTTGTAAATGGTGCTCGGAGATTTGAGTAAAGAACAAAATGTCCAATGATCATCGATATGGAAACAGCTTTTATACCTCTAATAATCTTACTCAACAGTATAAACATGGAGTCTGTGCTTGTAATAGGTTATTATTCTGAGTTTGCGTATCTAATTTTGTTAGCTCCCAGTGCTAAGGGGGAAAATTGAACAATTGATGAATGTACTCACACTGTTTGACCTGAGTGTAAATACGGGCATCACATCGCTCAAACAGACTAAACAGGAAGAGTAAACATACTATTCCAGCTGCTGTATGATGGCAATGGGTGTTTAATCAAGTGAAGAGTTCATCATAAAAGCAGTGAAAAATTGCACCGTGAATGGTCTTTTGATATGTTTGAAAAATATATATCAAGGTCAAACGGAAGAAATTCAAAATGCATGACATTTTTTTTCCTGTGGTTTTGGAATACTGAATGCTTGAAAGTTGCTCTTCGTGCTCGTGTTTGCAATAAAATGTGGCCTCAGCAAGTGGAAATGCACGGTTTCATCACCCCCCTCGGTGCAAGTGTGTTTGTTTGGACCCACCAAATAACCTAACAACAAAGACGTTAGCTTGCTTGGCGCCTGAGAGAAAGTAGAGCCCATAGGCTTATAGACCTACATTACACACACACACACACACATATATAATTGAACCCAGTTATTTCTCTGACCCCATCTCTTTCATCAAAATGTCCCTCCCACAACACATCGTCTCAATTAGACGCTGTGCTTCCAAACTCTGCTTTGATCAGAGGGGGTTTAGAGGATCGGCATGTCGGCATGTATTAATATTTGGTGTGTGTGTGTTTTCTGTGTGATCTTTGTTTTCTAATAAATGCAGAGGCAGTCATGCATAACCGCATGGCCATACCCTTAGCTACACTTGACTTCCTCATATAGTTTGCTATAATTAAACTGATCCCCCACTGTGGTCTTCTGACATTGCAGAAAGACATTTTGTTTTTTTCAGCAACGTTGTGAGGAACATTATTCTCGTTTCATCGACTTTCAGGACAAATGAATGAAAACTGAATGATCCAAAATAAAGATGCTGATGCTAGTGTGAAGCGAGGAGAAGAGCCGCAGCTCTGTGATATACAGAAAGGAGAAGATTAACAGGATATGAGGCAGGTGGTGTACATCAGCTCGATAGAGTTACAGCCTGGCCACAAGCCCACCGAGGAGGCCGTTGACAGCGCCGTGACACAGGAGACGCCGGTGGCACTCTCAGTCCATTTGTCACACGGGCTCGTCATAGCACCCATAAAAACGGGCGCTCCTCTTCCTTCCCTGCACCTCCCTTCATTCTCAAAGCTCACATCCACCCGTACTCTCGTTTTTTCTCCGTTTCCTGTGTGATCACCCCCACCACTTTTCCTGTCTTTCCCCCTCTGACATCACTCTTTCTGTCCTCTCTTCCATCGCTCTGCTTCTTTGAGTATTCACCCTCCACACTTCTGATCCCCTGAACCATTTCACCCTTTCCATCCTCAAAGTTTGCCTTCTTCCTATGATCTCTCAATCTCTTTTTGCTCTGCACTCTACACCGAGATCTGATTTACCCGGCCTCCCCTCCACGTCCTTGTTCTTCTCAACCCTATTCCTTTCCCCTTGCAGAATCACCCTTGATATCTATTCGACTGCCATCAGCCCGAGGAGAGATGAAAATCGATTCTCCCTCCAGCAACTGCCTCTCTCTGGCTAAGGAGAAAGGGGAGGCAGTTAGCTGGGCTCTAAGTAAGGCCGTCCATCCATCTCCCTTTGAGGTATGACGACAAGGCTGCTCTGAAATCAGTGTAGCACTGACTGGGACTGGAGAGAGATGAAGATTGGGGGGAGAGGAGAGCAGCAGAGGAGCGGAGGAGCAAAGACTATGGCACATTAAATTACTTTTTCAGACAAGCTGCAAAGCCAGAGCTAGCATAATTTCCCCTTGATAAACTGAATTTAATAATCTTAAAGGGCCAGTTCATCCAAATTACTAACAAGTTCTTTCTCACTTACAGTACAGTGCCTCCAGCAGTATGAAGCCATGCAGACATGCAGTTTAGGTTTTAGTTGGCCAGGTTTTCAGATATGTCTTTTTCTGCCACCACAAACACAACTGAGGTGACTGAAATTTTGTTACTAGCGCTCACAACACTGAGAAATAACTTAAGAGAAAAAATGCTTGTAAAATGAATGAAATGTGACGTAGATGCAAAACCCCACTAATTACATATCTAAAAGGTGAGAAACTGTTTCAGTCAAAGGACACTTCTTTGGAAAATGTTCCACTGGAATTCTTTATTCTCAAGTAATAAAACAGAATGCTATCGTGTCTAGATACCACTAGAAGTAGTGGGATAATTAGTATTTTGAAATGTAGGTTACATTTAGGTCTCTGATTCCCAAACCTTTTGGTGTGTGATCCCATAAAATGAAGGAAAAAAAAGTATATTTGACACCCCTCATCACAGATTGCATGCATCTGAGACGAAGAGGAATTCTCACCGTTAACTTTTCAGATTGTTTATTAGAGTACTTGTTAGCTACCAGAAGAGGTAAAACTATCCTGTAGTTTATGAGAAAAAAATCAAAGACTGATATTAAATTATGTAGAACAATGTTTTTCCTTCTTTTCTGTCATATTAATAATAATCTCACTCATTTAAGTGACCCCCTAACCTTACCTGTTAACACATGCCCAACAATAATCTTGATTTAAAGAGCTGTGTTTTTTATAATTATTGACTGTTAATGATGTGTGGGTGACATGTGATCGTGACTGGAGGCCAGAGAGGGAAAATTAGATTTGACATGCTGGTGCAGAAAGAGACTCCTCTTCGAGGAAAGATGTAAGCAAAGGGAGAGTGAAAATGAGATTGCTGAATTTCCCCAAAGGGAGATAGATAGGCCAGGACCATATCTCACCTCCCATCTGCTGGGTCAAGATACGGAGGTGGGATGAGTCCAATATAGAGGTATGAAATATTCAGTATCCAAAAGCCTTGTGTGTTTTCCACCAATCCAAGTCCCTGAAGAGTTTGTGTTGGTGTGCATTTGTAAGTGCACGGATGTACAGTAGAAGGCACGTGAGGAGGAACACAGAAAGATGCTGACAGACACATATGGAGAAGTGCGCAGGCAGTTTTCAAAGTCTTAACGGTGTCAGTGACAGTTTGTCACAACAAGCTCATTGAAGCTGCGCCTCTCTGTCTTCCTCTGACTGAATATTGCGTTTGCAGATGGCTGAAAGAATCTTTGTCTTACAGGAAGACAAAGAAAGATGGACTCAGCGTTAACTAAGAACTGAAAACACAGAGGAAAGCATCCACATCAGAGACAATGAAAGTGTCAAATAAAGAAAGAGATATGATGCAAAGATAGGCCACGGCACTGAGTTCATCACAATATCTGAGACAAAGTGCTGTCTAAGTGTTGGTGGCAGCCGTCAGATAGATGCCGCCTCACATTCCTCCCATGCCAGTCCAGAAACTCTTGTTCATCCAGAGACAACAGAGCTCACCTCTGTCAACAGAGTTCAGCTCAGGCATATTTCATGACAGGATCAGAATCAGGAGCCAGGGAGCAAAACAGTACATCTCTATCTGACAATCAGGGCACTGCACACCTTCATCTCTGTGTAATGGATTTATTTCACATGTACAAATCTGAAAACGGATATTCTGCTCCATATTTGTGGCCCATTCAAAGGATTTAACATGTCTAAATCAATTTACCAATCACAGCAAAAACTACATGGCTCGTAAAACAGTTCTGTGATGTCTTTTGTTGCTCGGGAAGGAGCTTTGTCAAGTAAAGTAAGACACTTTATTGTTGCATTACGGAAGAATGTGGCCCGTACTAGTTAAGAGAAGCTTGATTGTTTGTCACTAAGGCAGAATGTGTTTCACAAGGTTAAATATGACAAAAAGGTCTGGAGTAAACCAAAGCTGTGTACTTTAACTTGAAACGAACAATTAAACATGTGAAATTAGTAATTTAAAAAATTTAAATGATACTGAAAATACTTTTTTGCTGACGTGAATTAAGAAAAACTATTACTATTTGTGCTCAAATAAGAGCTGGTATACTGCCTCGTCATATAGAAATGGGTCAGCATGCTGCTTTGGGGGAGAAGGAAATTGAATTTGTCCAGTGTGTGTTCTTGGGGGTGTACAAACTGAGTATCAATTACTTTTTTGTTTTTTTTCTCACGCTGTGACATAAAAAATACAAGTGAGCTGCTGGATATGAATGACTCACAATGACCTGAAATAGTTGGTTGATTATAAGACATTCAGATTGGCAAGTTATTTTGTGAATGTATAGGTGTTCAAAAAGAAAACCTTATATAAGTAAGGATTCGTAATTTTTTTTCACATGATCACTTGAGCTGATTTGTGACCAACACAGTTGGAATCTGTTTCCTGTTTATTTTGATGTTTATATTATAGAAATATAACATTAAATCGCTGGAGCACACCTTTAAGGATGGTACACATCTTACAATCCATTCGAACAAATAAAGTGCTGTGGTGATCTACAGCGTGCAGCGAGTTCTACACCTTTAGTATCAGTGTCATTACTTCCCCTGACCCTGAAACCTTGCACCAGAGGTCAAGCTATAACAAGCACAAGAAGAGGATGCACAACTACACCTCGTAAAACACTCCGTTAGTACTGAGCAAGAGTTATGTTCATCTCTCAGCCACTGGTGTAGTAGTACAAGTAGAGAAATGATCACAGAAGTTGCATTTTTAATTACAAGCTTCCAGCACAACAGTATTTATTTGCTGAAGTGGAGTTCCCTCGTGGAAAAGACGTTTCTCAGATGTTTCATCAAACATAGTAAACCCTTTGGAAGATCATGGGTTTCTGTTTAGGAGCAGGGCCATCAGCTTGAACAAGGTCCCCCACTGTGTTCTATAAGCAGCAACACATAGGCTCAGTGAGGACAAATAACTAGCTTAACTTCGCCATTCACAGAGTGAGCATCGGCCGTCAGTTACAGAGGCCATCCCCTGTGGTTTGGTCGGTCAGAGGACCTGAAGTGAGAGAGCAGCATCAAACAGAGCACCCATCTGAAACAGGATTAGAGCTGCACGCGGGTTCCGATTATGCAATATTTATCTGTTCTTTTCTCAGGGAGCACGGCACATGAACTCGGGGAACTTTCAGAAGCACAGGATTAATTTGCACGCATTGGAATTAGCGCTCACATCAAAGAGAGGGGGTGTCATGGGAGCATCCAAAACCTCTGAGTATCTAGAATAGAGATTTTGCTTTACAGTGTACCACCTTCATTTTCATAATGGTATGGAGAGCAAGAGAGAGAGAGAGAGAGAGAGAGAGAGAGAGAGAGAGAGAGAGAGAAAAAAAGGAAACATCAAGGGGGCTTCAAGCTGGTCTTGAATTAATAATTAATGTATATGCAACAAAACTTAGCGGACCAAAGCAAAGACAGCATACAAGTAAGGACAGAGTAAACAGCGAGAAGACCAAAGTTAGCTAAAACATATAGTGGGATTTTCTTGCCAGCTCGGGGGCCAAAATGAGACTAGCAGACCGTCTTCGTGTTGGATCTTGGTGCTTACTCTTGGGAGGAGAGAGACACTACAGAGCACTGAGGTGGATTGGGACTTGTCTCTGTGTTTATTTGTGGATTTCCTCTGTATAAACTGAAACTACCAGGCTCTTCTTCTCTTTCACTGTACTGTTGTTTACCCTGAAGATACACAAGTTATATAAGGACCTGGGCAAAGCGAGCTATTAGCTTTAACACTTGTGGGCAAACACACACACACATACACACACACAGATCGAGAATCACCCCTCTTACCATCACAGTCACCCAAGTGGGCCACGTTTCCCTGTTCAACATCTTGCTCGAACGGCAGTCTGCAGAGGAGAAGAGACACAGTCATTAATCAGAAGACACAGAGGCGCAGCGACTTGGCCACTGACATGCAGCACAGATCCACTCTGATAGAGGAAAACTATCTCAGTGTTACAGCAGAGGACAAGTTACAAGGGAGCATATATCTCTACAAGCCCCTTTAACGCTTCAATTGTAGAAACCTTTGTTTTAATTTTGGGAGAAAAAGTGAGAAAGAAAATCATTAAAACAGCATAATAACTGAAAAGGCCCTTGAACTGCCTACTATCCCGCAGTAATAATTTAGACTTGATAACCACTCATGCCCACAGGGTCATTAATTAAGCTAATTAATGCACTGAATTGCAAATATTTGTGGGTCAGTATACTTGTCTTCACATGAGATATTTGTGGTGTAAATATAAAGTCCATGTCATCAGGTCTTAAGGGGTTTAGTTTAGTTTCTAGAAAATCAGTTTCAGTCATTATTATGGAGTTTAAGGTAGTGAGGTTCTTAAAGAATATATCATAAGATCACCTTATCAGTTTAATGAAAGACCTCTTATACCTTTATGAAAAGGTAATTTGTCATGAAAGTAAACATTCAGCAAAACCTCAGACTTGGCTCATGTTGTATGATTCCAGAGAAACAACGACATTTCTTATTTCTACAAATCTATCCTTGTGCTTTAAAACTCATTTCCCATGCGGTCGACGGGGGAGAACTGGAAAACTCAAAGGACAAAAACATATGAGGAGGTGAGGAAGCAGAGAGGAAATGAGAACAGCACACAGACCAGGTGCACTCAAAGAAAAGCACAACTGCTCTTAGTCATAGCTCATATCGAGGGAAAACAGCACCAGTTTGCAAAGGACAGGCTATTAGTGTGTGTGTGTGTATTAACAATGAAGGACACGTCAGTGGAAACACTTGTAACTAAGTGATTAAGTAAAACATGCATATTAACTGTTAAGGAGAAAATACATATGGATACATTTTAATGTTCGATAAATATTAGCTTCTAATTTTGATAAAGCACATAATAATGTATATATTACAGTCAGTATTATGTAATGTAAAACATTTTTTAAACCACTTCTAAACAAACCAGACCCACACAAGGTTCTGTGACAAATCAGTACTATACATAATGTCTAACGAACACAGAGGCCATTTGTGCCTTACAAAGCTATTCATACCAACTACTTTCCACCCTAACGTATAGATTTACAAAGTTCCACACGGTTCCACGAGTAGTGCTGTTACACTGGCTCACTATTGTGTCTACAAACAACCAGAGCACAAACTACTGGAGGATGCTGAAAAAAGCTCATTGGGACACGTGACTGAGAAGTCAGTATTCTGCAATTAGCTAAAGGGTCAGGCGGCAGCACAGCCAACATTCGTGCTTTTAATGTCAAAAAATCCTGGTGACAAATGAGTCCAAGCGCACTGTGAACATACAGCAGTTGTCATTTTAATAAAGAATAATGGTTTGTGTTCAGCTGGCTGCCTCTCACATACTGTGGGTCATTTACTGTGTATACATTAGCTTTGCCTGGGGGTCTGTGTCTGCATACATGTTTACAGTGTTTTCTATTTCTAGCACACTCTCCCAGGTACACTGTGCTCCATATTTAAAGACTTCATTATAAAAGAAAAATCGATGAAGACCATGTGTTTAGAATGCTGTGGACAGTGTTTACAGCAATGATTCCCAACCAGGTTGTTAGGGTTGGGAATCATTGCTGTAAACACTTGTTGCATCTGTGCTTATACTTGTGTGCAATTAAAGAACGTGTGAATAGCTAGAAAGTGAGCAGAGAAGATGAAACAGTTAGGCAACACTAATGGATTTAACTTGTTAGCTTAAAGTAATGGATAAATTGTTAAAATTGGTATCTTAAAGTAAGGGAGAAAAGGCTGCTTTGTCACCATATTTTCACTCGCAGATGCTAAAGACAAAAATTGCCTCACCCTGTTCAGCAGTACAATAGTGAACAAAATGAACACGGGGCAATCAGAAACACTCATACACACAACGATAAAACCAAACATCAAACCCTTTTTCCTCCCAGTAAACAAACACAACAACTACTTCCAGAAAAAAATACGAAACTTCTTTTCCTCAGAAATGACCCAAATTACAATCTAATGTTATATAACACCAACTGCTGGGCTCTCCTCTGGCGTCAGGTTGCAAAGAGCGGTTGCATTAGTCCACAAAGAGAAAATCCACAGTAACTCAATGCAAAATCGATTGCCGAGTTGACCGCCCTTGCTAAATCAAATCAGGACCAACACAGAGGCCTTTAATGGTATAAGCAGGCAGCCTGAGGTGGTCTTTAAGGCCCATGTTGTCTGTTCTGCTGGCACTACACCTGTGTTTTGAAGCCCTAACTCAATAAGCAGCCTGACTAAAGAGAGATTCGATTTCACTGGAGGGAGGCAGCCACAACTGGAGGTGAGCTGTCAAGACGGGCCGCCGCGTTTTCAGTAGCAGGACGAGAGAGAAGTCACACACACACATACTCTCACATTCACACACAGCCAGACATTCAGGCAGATCCACACATTCAGACGAATCCAGACAAGAACCGGTCTGGGTATATGTGCATAACACAGAAACAGGAAAACAAACAACACTCTGCACTCAGTCACACACCTACACAGTGTTATATGGCCACCACTTGATAACAAGGGAAGTGAAAGAACATAGTATTGTTTTACAGCAGCAGCAGACATCTTGAATCAATAAGTGTACACAGAGGAGACAGGCTACTTAGAGGGCACAGATGTTACTCAGAGGCTCAGACAGTGGCAGATAGAACCAAGGACTTCCAGACCAGATAAATAATACATGGGACGACTCTATGTGTGGTCCGCTAGGTGTGCTGTCAGAAAAATAACCTTGGGAGGAATGATATAAGTAGAAAAAAATCAAATCAAAACTAAATAAAAATAGTTGCATCAAAGAGAGAGAGAACAGAGAAAGGTGATAAAACAGCATGCGACAGACAAAGAATAAGCCAGACAGACACTGTCAGTGTCGTGACGCATAGCGAGTAATGTTCACGTTCATACGAATGGAGAGGTGTCATACCTGGTCCCAGGTCTGAGGAAGGAGCAGGTGCTTCCTCTGGTCCAGCCACAGTAAGGGTCCCTGGAGGCAATACAGTTCCTGCAGACACAAAAAAATCACTTGTTTGAATCCCAAAGAATCTCTATTTCACTTAAAATCCCCCGTATGTAGCTTAAAGGTAAATACTGATTTGCTTGACTACAACATCAAGGGGCACTCTAGCTAACTTATTACTTTCATTTTTGATTAATTTAAGGATTCTTCAATTAGTCATGTAGTCTATAATATACTCATACTAGGAACTAAGTTATGATATCGCATCATATCTCATACTGATTATTTTTGCATATCTTGACGTTTTTAGATGAATTTCCTATTTCCAAGAAAGCTATTAATTTCCAACCACTTAAGACTTGATAATGTTATTCATCACAGTGAATATTTATCTACTTCTTTGTCAAAGTTACAATATCAGGCAAGGCAGAAATGCAGTTGAGAGCAGAGGCAGATTTTTCTTTTTAAATGCCTTCTTGTTAGTGTATTAAAGTAATTCTAGGAACCGACATGTGAAAGTTCATTTTTGCCTTTGGAAACAATTGAACAAAAGAATTGGTCACACTACAATTTTTTTTCTCCAGAGTTTCCAACCATCCTTCAGAGAACGGCGATGCAGTTAAAGTCTCTATTTAAAAAACCTAAGAAACTAGTTTTAGGAAAGGTTTGTCTCTGGGGTTTGATTTTCAGACAACATGGGTCATGACAACTCCATCTCTTAAATATTAGATGTCATAATGTCCCTGACTGCAGCAACAAGGAGAGATAATAAAATTAAATGTTAAATTAAATTAAATTAAATGACACTGCTACACAATTATAATGTAATTCTGAAAAGAAACCACAAAGCATTACCAATCTCAAGACAAATTCAAGTCCCTGCAAATACATTTTTAAACCAAACAAGTGTCATGAATAGAAATGACTGTATGCCTAAAACGCAGGGACTAAATATAAAAATGTGTGTTATAGTTTGAAAAATGGTTGGCAGTGTAGGGTGTCAAGGGATTCATTTTTGTTGACTGACTGTGTAAAACCTCCGATATGGCCCTTTAATGAGATACTGAGGCACTGCATTGTGGTTAACTGCACAAAATGATTTTTTGATGACAGGTCTGTACGTGGGGTTAAATTAGGTTAAAAGGTCAATCTGCAACTGTATGCATTGGAGCGCAGACTCTTCACTAAAAATGTATGAATTATTAAAGATTTATTTAAAAAAAAAAGCCAACCATGCAGACTGACACTCGTTTAAAACCTGACCTGAAGCTGCTGAAGCGTGGCAAAGAAACCTTGAACATACAGAACATTAAATCTCTCATCTAAACACAAAAGGGATTAACGCGCTAAACACACCTCAGAAAGCATGTGAGCGTTTCTTAATGTGCTCTGGATTACACGCTTGTGTGACTCACCTGGTCCAGTGAACACCCCGCGGGCCTGATGTAGTGTGCACCGGTTTGCGTTAGTGTGCCAGTGGACCCTAACGGGCCACAGCCACAGGCATCAGGACTCGGTACGTGTGCCAGCGAGAGAGAGGGAGTCTGTATTATGGTGCTTGTGTTGGTGCATGCAGGTGAATTATCATTGCATTGAATATATGCATTTTTATGTTTAATTATATAGGATTAGTGGACTTGAGGTACCTGATCTTTTTCAGAAATGCCCTGCTGCACATTCAATTAAATGCATTCATAATGTTGAGCTGCCAGAATAACAACAACTTCACTGGAGCGTCTCATAATCGTTTAACTGCTGGATGAGGAGATCTTTAAAACAATTATAAATGAATGAATGAATAATGACATTAACTACTGATTTGACCTCATACTGTAACTCATTACTACTGATGATGAACCAATATTATTCATCTATTAGGATTTGTTACATACTTCAGCTTCATTATCATTTATTTATTGTATTACACTGGTCAAAAAACAATACTATTATTATTATCTGTTAAAAGTATGGTACATCTATGATAAAGTTAATATTTCAGGCTATGGCAGAAATACAGCATTATTGTAATGGCGGTGTATTACACAACAGCTTTTACTAGATTTTCTTCCAATTTACTGGCACATTTTATTGCATTTTGACTCATTTTAGTATTACACAGCAGTTAACAGATAATCACTTTGTTCAAGGATAGAGGAACTGTTGTTAATAAGTTGTAGTGTGGTTATTATTGCAGGAAAATTCAGGTCAGCCAGAGAACAGCATCTCTGGAGCTGGCAGGGGTTCACAGTTGCTCAAGGACACTTGTGAAGGCCAGATGGTTCTTGAGCGGTCACCTAACTTCTTGTTTATGCCCTGCTGCCCCTTTTATGTTCCTGTACATACAGACTTACTTCATGCACCGGGAGTAGAGCTGGCATCGTGCCACTGGCACTCTGACCACACAGGACGGGAAGGCGAGGAGCAGAGTGTGGCTCACCCGGTCTAGAGTCAGAGACAACAGCTGCCTGGCCTGCGAAGAGTCTTCAGCACACCTTAAAAAACACACACAAATGCATAAACAGGCAGGGACGCACAAAACGAAAAAATGTATTAGGTAATTTCAATTACCAGACCGTAGCTGCATGTTAAACCTCTGACCTCACTCTGAGCATTACATCAGCAAAAAACATTCCTCATGACTCAATGTGAAACACAACCAAACATAAACAGTTCTATAAATAAAAGCCACAATAAAAGTGAAAGTGACAAGAGGCCTTCCGTGTAGCCAGATGTTACAATGTCAACCCAGATGTGCAGTGTGCTGATTGTAAAGGTTCGAGAGGTCAGTCAGCCATCAAAAAACTGCAGCCAGGAGCTGAATCGCTTCTAGTTGGCACTTAGAGCTACGAGAGCTGGTGCCAACCTGCCTCCATGCAGCGTATTTCTACCTTTTTATGCACATGTGCACTGGTGCTTCAGTTGTATATGGATGGTTTATGGTAATAACATTGCGGCGGACCCACAGTCATTAAGAAGAATCTATCATTCTGCTAAGGCCAAGCTGTGAGTCATTCTTCACAGCCAATATCACAAAAGGCAGGGAAAAGGAGAAGGGGGAGATGTAGGGAAGGAGAAAAAAATGGAATAAACAACGAACAAATGCAGGAAAAAAGCCAAAGCAACAGAGACGAAAGACTCAAAATACAAGAGATGCAACCAAGATCAGACAGGGGGAGAACATACAGGCTCTATTAGGGTTGCATCTCTTTCAGGTCATTTCCTGGTTCATTATGGCAACCAGTCAGTCACAAACCAGTGATTTCTATCTGTGCTGACTTCTTAAAAGAAGACTGTGTTAGTGGCCCTGCTTCTGTGTACCCTGGGGTTTATTACAGGGCACAAGGCATCACTTTGTCTGTGTATGTAAGGTGAGGTTGGGGGTATCCTGGCCTGGAGCATAAAAGAAAAAAAACCAACCCTGATGTGTCTGTGCTCTGTCTCCTGATTAGCTGGGTGCCTGCTGTGATAGCTGGACTGTCACTGACCTCCTGGTGGGCTCACCATGCACACCAAATTATCCCTCACACACGGGCTCCAGTCCACACCAGCTCATTCATCACAGTCCCCTCCTTTCACTTGCCAGCACTATCCCTCATTTTGTCAAGTCTGAAGCAGAACAAATAAGCTGAGACACAAATTGGTGTGCATATTTTGGAGAGGCTGGGAAACGAAGGAAGTTTATTACTGAATAAGAAGAGAAACAGTACAAGTAGACTGCAGAAAGTGTGTTTCCAGCCAGTTAGTTCAAGAAATAATCATTTGTTTCCCCTTATTGCAGAGAAATTGGTATACATCAGGTAGCACAATTACCACTACAGAAAGCTAGTGGTTAGAAACATGTACTTTCTTTTTTTAAAAATGCCTCTAATTAAGCCTTGGTGAAAGATAATCACCAGGCCTGCATCTGTGTGACAATCTTCTTCCCCCAACCCCGCAGCCATCCACCATGTGGAACGCTGCAGCTCAACAGAGAACAAAAGCAAAAACGAAGATTGAAAAGCCATTGTACCCAGTGTTCATTACGTCGTGGTAGGCATCCAATGAATCCTCAAAGATGCCTGCCTCATGCAAAATGCTAATTAGAAGAAGCCCAATCTACTCCAATCTTTTGTCAAGATCTAGATATTAAATATAATTTAGCCTCAGACTGAAGATAAGGGGTCATTTTTCCTGACAGTATGTCATTTTTGTCAAGATTAAGGATAACGTGATTCTGATGTTTTTCCACTAATGCCGTCCTCCAGTATGTCTCAACCTCTTTAGAAGATGTTCAGATTTCCTGATAATGAATATTAGCCTCTAATCCTATTCTTTTCTGTTTGCCCTATTTGTATTCTCTGCATGGGGTTGCAACGTCTCAGCTCCTGCACAATTATGTGTATTCCTCGAAGAATAGGTGAGGTTTTCTGCATAATTCAGGACATGCCATGTTTCGAGGACATGTCATGTTTTTTGTTTTTTTTCTTGCTACTCTTTTTCTAGGCGTATCTCCCCTCGCTGTGTATGCATCAACCCCAGATGTCATTTAACTCTTACCTTACCTCCCCTGCTATATGTCTTGAGCTATTTTGAGACATGAGCATGGTATCATTCTTCTCGTCTTAACGTTCAGCAAGAAAGCCAATAAGCATCAAACTATTCCTTTAACAGTTCAAAATGCACATCAATGTCCTTTCTGTTAGCTTTGAGGTCTTACTTATCAGGGTTGAATCCCTCCAGTTCCTCCAGGAAGATGTTACTGTTGGTGACGGTGTTGTCCTGGTTGGACATGATGAGGAACTTGAGGATCGTCCCTCTGCTCGACCCGAGGAACAGGACGGTTCGGTTTCTATAGGGCCCGGCTTCTGTATCCACCACAATCTTATTCAGCTGGTACCTGCACAGCAGGAGAGATAGAGCACGGCATTAATGCTACCGAGCTGTGCAACTCATTCGGGACTTTTATTCCATGAAAGCTAAAAGCATAGTCAAGTAGCTCCTGGAGGCAAGTTTATGATTTAAGTGCATTATAGCTGATTGGATTAGGTGTAAAATACAGACTCCTGTGAATTTAAATCATAAAATGCCATTTTCTCTTGAGTCAGTGCAAAATGAAATGAATTACACAGAGACGAAACTGCTCATCAAATTTGCATAATAAACTAATTACACCAGACGTTCAGTCATTAATAATATCAGTCAAGTAAATGGGCTCGTTTTGGAACAATAGCAGAGTGTCGCTGAACTACACACAGTCCTGTGTGTACGAGTCAATAGACATACACACAGGACTGAAGCCATGTAGTGCCAAGTGTTTAGTATTCCACCTACATCCAGTCACCATTATCCCCTGGTGGCTGGTCGGCAGCGGGACTCCATACGGTAGAAAGCGCAGAGAGAGAGCGCGATAGAGAGAGGCATGCTGGCATTTATGCGAGACTTGATGCGCTACAGCTGCTTGCCTGCTACCCCGGGCTTCAACACCCGACCAGGATAACTTCAACAGACGGAGTCCACAAACCAAGCAGACAAACCATGTCTGTGTTTGCATACATATGTTTGCAGCCCTGTTTCCTATAGCAAGTGAAAGGTTTGAGTACCAAACAAAAGTCATATGGAGGTGGTCAGGGTGGACGGTTGGCATACAAAGCACAGGGGAGGAGGAGACCAGGGTTTGCATCCTGGTTAGGTTTAGGCAACAAATGCACTTTGGTCAAAAATCATAGTTTTGGTTAAATGTTAATAAAGTAAACACACCCAGTCTTGTGCTTCAAGTCACTTTTGACCTTTTCCAATATTTAACCAAGACCACATCTTTCCCTAACCTTAAGCAAGTGCTTTGAGTACATAGTCCTGAAAAACCTTTATTATGCTTTAGTTGCTATGAGTGAATATTGTATTGGAGCAAAAACAGACATTTTGCAAATATGTTCTATATGAACATTTTGCAAGTTGTCCATTTTCTCATGTTTATAAGAAATAATTCAAGTGGCAATATGATTCTTTCAAAACATATTTGCTGCTGCAAATGAGTAATACGTAAACAGAATTTCTAGGAGACAGGGTCGGCGTTTGACTGCGTGCCTGAGCTCAGTCTCACCTGACCATGGTTCTGACTATCCAGGGTTTTTGTCCGAGTGATGGGACGGCTTCATCCATCAGAGGATGGGTCTTGACGAAGTTGAGCATCTCATCAGGGAACGAGTTTGAGGAATTAAACCTGGAACCTTGAACAGCACAGCCACCAGGTCTGGAGACAGCAAGTTTTAGCATGTTTAGCAGACGGTACAGAGGAAAAGCGGCATACTTATTTCTGACTACTTCTGGCCTCATTAAAGATATATTAGCCTATATAATTAAACAGTCCAGACTATCTTGAGTGTCTCACATTTAGACAAATAAAGACTGATTTGATTTAGTCAAAAGAACTTCATACTTGAAGTGTTTGGCAAGTGGTGGATAGTTGCATGAGGTCAAGACATGGATTTAGATTGGCAGAGAACAAGTTGTATCCTTGAGAAAAATGAATTTCACTTCTAAGTGACATTCACATCACTGAACTGAAGTTTTTCCAGGCTGTAATACCATGTGCAGCATCTTCCTGCATTCTCCATTACATGTCAGCTAAAACTTAAAAAAAAAACAAAATGAGAAGCATCTGCGTGAGTGGTGGAACAATAAATGTATTGTGTGTGTATGGTGTGTATTGTCTTTTGTTATGAAATCATACTCTAGAAATGAACTGAAAACACCTTCATTAGAATTGAATACAGGTTGTTAATAATACTGTTTTCTTCCTACAGTTCTCTGGTAACGACCTGAACACATGTGCATAAATTGATTACAGCCATCTGCACCTTGGCTTCGGGATGACTTCATCTGGAACAGGCGTCCAAATAGACTCGGGTGATTTCTGCTCCTTGAACCTCCCATCAAACACCGCAGCCAGCTGCTCCATGTCGAAGGCACACACTGCCGAACCTGGGATGCTACAGAGACAGAGACACAGAGGTGGGACAGACGGAGATTGAGACAGAGGCTGTCAATTGACAAAATGCTTTGAGCTGACACAAAACAACTGCCAGTCCTGCGTCAAGTGGGCTTTACCTTCTTCGACAGGCGTGCAGAAAGAATAAGTGACGCGAAAAGAAAAGATAGATAGATAGGTAGATAATACCTAGAGTGAAAAATAGACTGTGAAAAGCAAAAAAGAAAAGAAGTTAAAATATAGAAAGACAATTGTGTGAGTGTGAGAAAGGGACAGTCACCCAGCGAAGATGGCAAATTGGATTTGGGCTGTTCATATTTTGACATTCAATGCTTGAACACAAAGGAAATTGTTACTGAGACGGAAAGAAAGACAGGATAAGAATGACGCTGTCATCTTCTTTGGCAACGAACAGATATGCAGTGGATGCAAGAGCTAGATTAGACCCATGAAAAGATCTTGGCTGGAATATAAAACGAAATAGGAAATGAGTCACTGAATATTCTGCCTTTCAAAGTAGGGAGGGGGGAGGGTTCTCGTAAACCCAACAACACATTCCAGTTAAAATCCTGGTGCACCTCGGAGGCTGCTTAACTACTCGTGAACTCTGCAACAGGGAGCAGAACATCTGCACCAAGAAGTGTCCACAGCCCACACACACACACACAAACACACACCGACACAGCCAACAAATAGAGACACATTCACACAAAGTCAGACCATTCTTCACTGAGCTTGATGCTACATTGTGTTTTGGCTAAAAAAAGCTCTACAGAGGGGGAGAAATGAAGAGAGCAGTGTCAGGATAAGATAAGGAATGAGTTTTTTAAAAAACATCCCATGCTTCCTGCTCTGAGACTCAACTCTGTGCTCTGAATATGTCCTCGTCAATGACTAATGCTGTGCGTGGTGTTCGAGCTAGTGACTAAGTGTTAATACTTTAGCGATGCACACGCATTGAAAAAGACCTGACTGAGTCACCTGCAACCTGCTGCTACATAAAGCCCACACATGGCCCGTCTGTTGCTTGCCTTCGTTCTGTCTTAAAAAATAAACGCGCAGCTGGTGATGCGAGGGCCTGCCCCGGTGATTCTTCCGCAGCATTTCTGTTGAGTGCCCCTTTGAAAGCCACAAAAGGGTTTGTTTGGGCAGCCAGTGCCCGAAGGCTGGATTTTGGATGCAGCGGGGGAGCCGTGATCTCCTGATGTGCCATTTGATCGGGTCACGCCGTCTCCCTCAGTACTTATCATTCATAGGCAGGGATGTGACTCAACCCCGGCCTGTGTGGCAGAGCTGCAGGCGTATCTGTGGATGATACCGCGTCTCTCAGGACCGCAGGCACCAGATGTTACGTGTGACGTAATGTGTGATGTCTGCCAGCTCTGCTCTGGTGCCAGCTTGGCTTCCTTTCTCTACCTGCTCTCCCTTTCTGTCGCTGCAGGTCACTGGGTTTGCCCCGTGTAGGACTGTGTGTCTGACAGAAGTAAGTCAAAAGGCCTTGGGCTGTTTTTCTCTCCTCATTCTCTTAATTATTCTCATTTTCACTCTGTAGTCGTCTCTCATGCTTTTGTTTCTGAGCCCACGTGTGTTGTTTTCTTGCACATATCTCATTTTCAATCATTTTCTAAGTCGCTCTCCCTACTTTCCTTTATTTACTTTCCCTTTTTGCCTGTCCCTCTCTATCTCTCTGTCCATAAGCATTTGTCCTTCCTTCACTCTTGCTCTTCGACGGGGGGCTTGAGTGACAGGTTGTCCAGGTTAGATGCATAGTGTGTCCGACTCTGGAGCCTAAAGTACTTCTTCACTGTTTATTTAACACGCTCACTGACAGCTTGGAATAATACGGTCCTCGTGGACACATGATACCTCATAATGATAGATGAAGATGAGGAGGAAGGTGGGAGTCAGGGGTAGTTTCAATGTCAGCTCTTTAATAAAGGGTTTACTAACTAAATTGTAGAGACTTGAAATTTTCCACACTCTTGTTACAGATAAAGATCTTGTAAAATATGGTATCAATTAACCACATGGGGAAAATTTCTGTTCAAATGTTTATAAAAATAAAAGTCAGAAGTCCCACACACTTGTAAATGGACAATTTACAGTATGTCTCTTATTTCTTAGATCTTTTTCATAATTTCAACACTTTTTAGAAATTTTAAAAAGATTTTGTGTTTGTTGACTTCATTTATTGACTTGACGTGATTTCTACCAAACCTGGCATGGAGCTAGAGGGGCTTAAGATTAACTTGGTTACCTTGTTTCAGCAGAATCAGATAAACATTTTGGCCGCCATGATGGAATAAACTTTGCAATGGGTGTGACCTTGCACTAAACTAATGACCTCCAGTCCAACCAACCCAAATATGTTTGTTCGGTAGAACAAAGCTCCACTGACATTTGAAAGGGATAGTTTGACATTTTGGGAAAATATGCATGTTGGCTTTTTCCCTAAGAGTTAGATGAGAAAATTAACACCACTCTCATGTCTGTACGGTAAATATAAAGCTGGAGCCAGGAGGCGGTTAGCTGAGTTTAGCCTGGATAACAGTCAGGAGAAACAGCTAGCCTGGCTCTGTTCAAGTGTAAAACTAATCTGCCTACCATCACCTCTAAAGCTCCGTTATTAACTGAACATTATATTCTCGTTGAAAACTGTACAAAAACTCAAGTGTAGACGTTGTAATTTTACGGGGATTATGTGCCGGACTATTTTTTGGCCGGAAGCAGAGACTTACTTGAAGCTTGTCATGCTGTTGCCAGGCAGCCAGTGAAGAGTCCAGCAAAAAACATAACAACCCACAACTAGTCATCAAAGCAAATAAGTGCATTTCCCAGAATGTCAAGCTTTTCCTTTAAAGTAAACCTCTAGGGGGCGTCAGTTAAAAATAATGCATTTTGTCTTCTTCTTCTTCGTGTAGTTCTACGGCGGTTGGCATCCAGCTTATTGGTGCATTACTGCCACCTTCCTCTCCGGAACAAACAGTAATATGTACATCCTTCTTGCCCCCCCGAATGTCTTCAATAGTGCATTTTATTCTGTGGATGGGACTGGGTGATAAAAGGTATATAGGACTTAATTATGAGACCCTTTACACCTCCTGAACGTCTACCCTCTCTCTTAATTTTTAATATTATTCAGTCATCTTTTTTCGTTCATTTATTCTACCACAAACCTTTCACCTGATCACCCTTTTTTGAATTCAAGCAACCTAATTTTTCACACTCCTCCTTGACCTTTCCACATCAGGTCCCAGTGGGCTTTCTCCTCTCTCCCTACCGTGACTATCCTGCCCCATGCAGACTGGTGCACAACTCTGTATTTTCCTTGTGACACGGCTTTGCTGTCAACTACATGCGGTGTTCCTTTCCCAAACCCATTTATCAAGCTCTAGCTAGATACCCAACCATGTACTACCCTGGCTTCTCTACTTGTGCAGCCTCGGGGGAGGGGGGGACTAGCTTGCACATCTGTGCATCCTCCCCAGCATCACACTTCCCCTATCACTGTAAACTCCAGCTCCTTGTCCTCCTCAATTCCCCTCCTCTGCTATGTTTTTCCCAGAGGGACATCCCTCTGCCTGACCCTGTCACGTAGGATTCGTTGCAACCAAAGCCAAGCATGGCCTCCCCCACTCTCAGGATGCACTAGATTTACTTTACTTTGCATGGGATGTTTTCCTTGCATTCCTCAGCAGCTCCATGAAGCCTAATGAGTCCACGTCAGTCTACTCCAACAGTAATAGACATTTTCATCTGCCAAAACAATAGCAATAATGAGATAAGAAATAATAAGAAATAATGAGAATTGTTTGTTTTCAGTCCCAGTTCAGTGCAGAATGATGACAGCAGGCCTTCCATTTGACACCTTGCTGCTGTTCTTTCCATACACACCCATTTATTTGAGCCCCTAGATAAAGCAGAACGCATGATTTTTCCTTGTCTTCGATGCTCTCCCTCTTTAGAGTTTTGTCTGTTGTTGCTCCCTACACCTCTTTGACCCACTGCGCATCAGTAGCGTGAGTGCAGGAGGTCAGTAAGAAATCCACGCTCTTCTTTCATTCCTCTTTCACTGGAAGGGCCCGGGGCTTCAGACGTGGACGCACAAAAGAGTTGACAACTGGGGGCCGATTTTATCCTCTGGAAGCCTGTAGACTGAAGGATCCCACAAATGCAACTCCATGCTAATTGAGGAGCTGGCTGTAAAATTATCCCTGGAGTATATGGCCACAGAAGGAGATGAGTAACTTCAGAGTGTCCCGTGGAGACTCCGGGAGGGTCCAGTAAAACCTCAACTTCCTCCCGTCATTCCCATACAGCAGTCATATATGCTGCACAGGGCCAAATGGCAGGAGAGAATAGCTATCCCCCCACTCCCAGGTCCCGCTTCATGCTGTTTTCACTGAACCCTGCCAGCCAAAGCAATTTGTCTGGCAAGCACTTAGCCAGTGGGGCGCAGTGGGCCACACAGGGCCAGTGGGAGTTTTGCAGCTCACCTCACACATTCTCTCGTTCTCTTTGTGTTCATTTTCCTCCATCACACATGTCTTTATCTATCCATCTAAACCTCCCTTTCTCTCTGTCTCTCTCTCTCTCTTGGCTGGCAGTTATTTAAAATATGACCCAGTGGCAGTTTACCCAGGCGGAGGTGTGTGTGTTCAGCTGGTTCTCCTCTGTGGCGTGCTTGTAAATGCTGTTATCTGGGAACCATTGTGAGTGTGTTTGTGGCCGTATGTGTTTGTATATGAAAGTGTGTGTGTGTGTGTGTGTGTGTGTAGCATCCATCTGTCTGTGAAAGCAGTGGCCCCTTCTCGCAGCGTAGCCCCTCCAAACCCGCAGATAAGATGCAGCTGATGAAACAGTTTTAGATCTGCGAGAGAGCGAGGGATGCACATGTTGTCCATTATTGACTTCCTCGTCCTTGAGTTTCTCATCCATCTCTCCCCCTCTTGCTCGCCGTCGCCCTCTTTATTCGCCTCTGTGTCTTTTTTTCCTTTCGCATTGACTCGCTCATTGTCTCTTGTTTTCCTCTTCCTCTTGCTCTGTCCTGTCTCTTCCTGGGAGGTCTGGAGCCCACTGCTTTGAAACACAGTCCTGCAACTGGTATAGAGCTTTATTTTTCTATCCTAAGAAAAACTATAGATGGCATTACAGTATACCAGAACCACTGACAGTAGATAGTTACACTGCTGGCTAGAAACTGTATTGATTCCTGACCAAAGTCAAATAGCAGGCAGTTACAAGTGTTTGTAATGTGTTTACACTACCAGACACAGTAAGTGGCATCAGGGCCATTCAGATAGTGTAGGGTGAATGGCCATCACAGAAAAAGTATACTGAATACTTGTCTATGATTTGAGCCACTTATACTACAGTATACTGTAGCAATATTCGTTTTAAAGTGTGCAGAGTATATTTATCCCTGTGCAACTTGAAGGGTACTTGGAGGATGTTCCCACACATTACATTACAATGTCGCTCCTAATAAGTAATTTAAGTATTAAGATTATGTTTTTCTTATTAATGTTGAAAAGAATAGCTAAAAAAGCGTTTAGTAAGTGTCAACCAAACTAAATAAGTAGATTACTCAGATTTCAGTATCAGAAAACAGACATAGGACTCGAGAAACTTGTTTATTCACACATGCAACAAGCTAATTATCTCATCCCACTGGCAGATTCGCTCACTTCTATTAGGAAAATGTAAGACTCAACACTAGATTGAGTCACTTGAGAACACCAGTGCCTCTCTTTTGCACACGCCAATTTATATTTCGTACCTCAAAAGGATCAGAAGTCTACTGTATGTGTAGCTCACATAAATATTTTTGTCACATTCCTTCATCAGCTTCTCTGGTTTGCTGTTTGTGTTGTCTTTGGCTCTGCAAATACCCTCACTCTCCAATAATCCCCCATTTAACAGGCAGCATCTCTCCTCTCCTCTCCTCTCCTCTCACCTTTTTTCAATTTAATCTTGTCTTTCAACAAATCACCCTTTTGTCCTCGATGAAAGCATTCCATGTGTCTTAAATTACTCTGTACCCCACAATATTGACCTCTGTGCCTCCGCACAGCCTCTTTCATTTCTCTAGGGCATTGTTTGCCCTGTAGGAGGCCTTGCTCTTTCCAACTTCACAGGCGAAGGAACAAACTATGGTGGTCCACAAAATGTCTAAAGTGAGCCCTGTGAGTGCTGCTTCATACCGGGTGTCTATCTCAGGCTCCATGGGAAGTACGTCAAAATGCATTTCTATGTCTGTGAATTTCTTATAAATCACGCTCAGTATGACTGAATCCCCTTTTCTCTCTCCAGAGAGAACATGGATTGAAATCTCTCCACTTCAGCCCTCAAAGTCACACGTGCATGCGCACACATATGCACAAATGAAGCTTCTTATAGGCAGACAGGTTGAATATTGATCTAGATTAGTTTGTATTGTATTGTTTCATACATGGAATGATTATGGAGTAGTAATAAGTTGTAGTAGTAATTTGGGGGAAAAAAGACAACTAACAATTTAAATTTAAAAAAAATATACCCTCATGTTGAGTCAGCTGGTCCACCTGAACACCACACGTTGCTAAAACTAGGTAGCAAGTGAGCAGAGAAGTAGCAACAGTTAGCTAAAAGTAATGGATGAATGGTGAAATATACTGTATGGATTAGTTTACTACAAGTAACAGAAATTGGTTAGATAATGAAAATGGAAAGAAAAATAGATAATGAATAAACAGTTAGCTTAAAGTATAACAGATGAAACAGCTATAAGTAATGGATTCCATCCATCCATCCATCCATTTTCCTCCACTTATCTGGGGCCGGGTCGCGGAAGTAATGGATTAACAGTTCAAATAGCTAGATAAACTAACTAAGTGGTTGAAATAGATGGTGGTGTTGATGACGTATTACTTGAATTCATCTGACATGGTTCTGGGGATACAACTGACACCAATAGTTGGGAACCACTGACCTTGTGTGCGCAATTTTGAGTGAGTAAAGCACATGTTGTTGTGTTTTTTAGCTTGCTGACAGGTATACGTTAGTATGTCTATGCTGTACCTGTTAGCCGGTGTGGAGAAAACACCCAGGATTATGTCTCTGCCGTGCATCCGGATGATGGGGCTGGTGGAGTGGAGCAGGTTGAAGTAGAAGTGGGAGTCACCGGGGACGGAGCAGTTCAGACGGGCCTTCAGGAACGACGTCCACTGCTTCTCCAGGACTCGCTGAGACCCACCCTGGTCGCGCTTACACACCCGCGCCACACGTGACACCACCACCTGTGAATAGTCAGGGACAGAGAAACAGACATAGGCACAGAAAATAACTGCACAAAATGCATTTGCGACATACTGACAGGCATCTCTGTATGAACACAGCTCACATATAACTCCAGTGATAAGCTGGGGAGTTAGGATATATATTGGGTTTCATCTTCAAAAAGGCAAATTTACAAGCTCTTTTCAACTCCAGGGTGATCGCTACAGAGTAATTTGCACGCTATTTGCAATGCGGAAACCCTGTTTTGACAGATCATTGTTTTATGATGGTAAATGTAATATCAATTATTCATGAAAATGTCAGCTCATCTCAAAATTGCTTCTCTGAACACCCTCATCCACACAACGGTGATGTTGTTTAAGTATCCATTTACTCTGCTCTCTGTAAACATGTCAAAGCCTGAGACCTTGTGCAAGCACTTCTCCTCAATGTGAATTGCTAATTTGTCAGAGAAACGGATTTCCTAATGCAGATATTTTTTCATAAAGATATAAAAAAGCTTTTCTGAAGTTAATACAGACATGAGTTGTTTGCTCAGACTGTGATTTGTTTGAATAGATATGCAGACAAACAAATACAAGGATGAAAGGTCAGCATAGCTTTGGGAAAAGTCTTGGTCTTGACATCAAAATAATAGCAGCAGAGCGATATTGGACCAGAATCTCCTGTCATGGCGTTGCATTTTAACAGCACATTCACATATTCCCCTATAGTCCTTTTAAAAGCTGCTCTCCTCTGTTTGAATACTGAGAGTTCAGAAGGAAAGGAGGATCTGTTTTCATCAGAATGTCTTCTATACCTTTTCCAGGTAATTGAACTCCATGGCTATCTCTCTGAAGAAGAAGTAGATGTGAGGACCCCACTCCACAGCACTGACGAAATACGGCTCTATATTGTGTGTGTGAGAGGGAGAGAAAGAGAGGGTGGGGGGGGGGGGATATATGGGAGAGGTGTGTAGAGAGAAGAGGTCTAATGAAATATAGATGGAGCATGAGAAAGCATATAGCAAACAGTGAAAATGCAATGCAAATGCATCATTCGCTCCCACGACACCGAGGTAACATGAGGGCAGTGAGAAAGAGGCCCAGGCCATGCTTAATTTCATTACATGGTGAAAGGGGATTTCACACCAAACAATAAGCGCATTATGACTCCCTGATGTGTCTGAGAACTCGGTTTCACGCTATGCATTTTTGCCACTATCACACCCGGGACCGGCTACAACCTGCGTGCCTGATAGTGTGTATTTTTTCATTGCCCCATTGTCACCGTCAGGTTCGACCATGATGTGCATGGTACAAATTCTGTCAAGGAGCAGTAAGTTTGACAGCTCCATGTTCAGGTCACTGGACACGGAGCTGTCGGGCCGCTGACTCAGCCCTCTGCTACTGACACGTGCATTGATCCCGGCATGCTGCTAAGTGATGCGGACGTGCACTCCAAACATCAGACCCTGACACAAACATCGACAGCAGACGCGGTGCTGACGAGAAGACGTACGCCCATGTACCTATACTTGCTAAAACACACAGAGATACACACTCGCATGTCTGGCGGTACCTCTGAACCACTTGGAGTCGTGCTTGATGGTGCGCAGAGCGGGACTGTCCCCAAGGCTACGATAGATCACCGCATCAATGGCCAGGAAGTCTGTCACTGTGGCTGTAAACAGATTTCCCTCTGACACACACACACACACACACAAACACTAGTGAGTTGGGCAGTCTACCAAAGCAACAGCATAACTGCAAACAATTAAGCGGGAGTGAGCGTTAGTGTATTATGAAAGTCCTGCATCATAAACATGACATGACTGACCAGTCAACAATGCAATAGCATTAACATAATTGCAGCTGTTCAGCATTCCCACGCTAAAAACACACTTTTACTTCAAGCTAATATCAGATAATGGGATGATGGCTGAACAGTAATGGCTCCCTACAGTTTCAGCCACAGAATGCTGTTGATTTGATTATAGTGAAGTGTTTAATTCTGATGAAGTAAACAAAGGAGATGAATCAGACTGAAGAATCAGCATTGTTGAGCTTGCGGTATGTAACGTAAAGGGTCAAACATCTCTTCCTTGAGGAACAATGTTCTTCAGTAATATGCATCGGTGTGAAACTATTAACTGTCCTGTCAGAGCTCTGTGTGAGGAAGTAAGGATGAAAACAGTTGCGTCTTACCTGCAAACAGAGCCACATTGGCGTGTTTAGGGTCATAGGGGCATCTCGCCATACCACTGACCGTGTCTCCTACCATCTCTAGATTGTCTCCCTGTTACACACACACACACACACACACACACACACACAGATGCACGCATCAATCAGCAAACAATATGAATGGATCTAGAGAAGCATCATGAAATAAAGAGGAAGGCAATTAGGGAGTGTTACCGTAAGTGCAAAATAATGATTCACTGGTAGCAATTAGGCACAGCAGCAGCAGCAGCATCAACAACAAGAGTCACATTCGTATGCATAAATAAAACAAACACACACAGAGACACGGGGGTCCATACATCCCACATGAAGTTTCATTCTCTTACTCACAAATATACATGTATGCACAGTAAAATCTCTCTCTCTCTCTCTGTTACACAAACACATACGCTCAGCCAAACACAAACTATTTCAACAGCGCAGTCTAATTCTCATCCACGGCTGAAACTGAAATAATTTATAGGTGTCATTTCATTAAAAACCAGCTATAAATAAAACAGTAGCTAGCATCGCTAACTAGTCCCCAGAGAAACAGACAGTCTATCAGGCAGAGACAGGTGCGTTACACACTGCAGAGTGTCATTAGTGACTGACAGATAATGGGCTAGGTACGTCTCAGTGTTCCACTGTTGCGCTATGTTTGAAATGTGAGAGACTGAGAATAACACTCATCTGAAAAAGCCTTTGATAGTGAAAGTTTTTTTTTCCCCCAACCCAACTGTCTTCATCCCTCATTTAATATTCCTGCAGAATGATGTGAAATCAGCCGAGCCGATGATTAATATTTATGTGTAGCTTTTCGCCCCTAAGTTTGAAATGGTTACTGTAATTGAGCGAGACAGGGTTTGGTTGGGAAGCGGAGCACATCCAGCTGCATGCTGGAGGATTCAGGTGCAGTTGGCTACAAAGCTGCAGACTCTGGCAAACATATTTTGGACTGAGTGGAGGAAACATGCAGAGTGCACTGTGTCAAATTGTTTGAATCTGGTCAGTCAACACTCGTAGCTTGAACCCCAGTGCCTCTTATATTCTGCCTCCAGCTGGGGAATTTGCTTTGCTTTCCTAAGCGCTAGCAAGAGAAATCCAACCAGGCAAACAAGTCACGTCCCCACCCTTACTCTCTGAATACCCTCCTCTTCCTCTTCTTCCCTCTTTGTGCTCTTCTTGATTATCCGTCTTTGACTCTCAAATGATAACAAGCTCGGCAGACCACAAAATTTAACCAGAGAGAAATAACAACTGTGGTATCTCAGAAAAACAAGACACTGGGCCTGTCAAACAACACGGAAAAATACATAAGTCCTGGGGAGGACGTCAACACCACCTCGAGTGCTGAACAAACAACTCTTAATCAAGCTGTACATTTTCACCTGAACAGGCGTACTAATTGTTTTCAAAGCGAGGCCTCTGTTTGGGAAAAATAGAACAAGCATTTATCAGTGACGTCAAAGCAATCACTATGACTTCGTATTGACACAATGACATTAACACAGGTTTGGGACGGCTGTAATAGCAGGAGTGAGTGAGCTTATTCTTTACTTACAGTGTAGTTGGCACATAGCGGGTTGAAGGCATTGGTCCCACACACAAACAGGCCTCCTTGTCTGCTGAGCAGCACCTTCATGAAATTACGGCATTCATCCTGCAGGAAAGAGTGAAATGAAGAGTGGGAGAGCTTAATATGCAGGAGAAGTAAAGCTGAAGGGAAGAAAGACAAAATGATGAAGCGAATAGAGGAGAAACTGGGTTTATTTTTCAGACTGATTATCCAAACTGCTCGGTGAAATGAAGCTTTTCAGTTGCCTGATGTGTGGAATTATCACACCATTAATGCTGTCAATCATATTAATATAGTCTGAACGTAGCCTGCAGAGACTTAAAGTGTCAACCCTCTTCACACGTGCAAACACACGCACGCACACACACACACACACACACACACACACTCACACACACAGCTGCCGCTGACTGACAGACGGTAATCCAAAACAGCTTCAGGATTTTAAAACAAGCAACAGATTTAAGGCTAATTTCTTCACATCAAACTACATGAAGTCTGCAAAATAAATAAATAAAACCAAGTCACAGTTTCATGCTACCGTGCGTATTCTTTGAAACGAGAAGTCGTGTAAGCGCCACATGACTTACAGTAACAGCTGCCCCACAGTGTCAAAATGTAATAAACACTGGTGTAGTGAAACCGAAGAAAATGACTTTCAAGTTAATCTCCTGCCTCGACAATAGTGTGTCAGTGTGTTTAGAAACGACTAAACACATGTAACCTCTGACAAACGCTTTGCACTGCTGTGGATTTTCACACAATGCTGCACAATTTCAACCATTTAACCAATACTTTTAGCTCTACTTCAAATGTTTAGCCATTATTTCTAGCAATCATTATTAACAATTTAACCAGTATGTCTGTAAAACTCCTTAACTATTAGTACGATACTTTTTGCTGTCCTATAACCTTTTAGCCAATAGTTTTAGCTCTCTATTTGAACTGTTTACTTTCAGCTACAGTATCAGCTACAGTATCAGTCAAGCAGTTGTTTTCATGCATTTGCAATATGTGTCTGTTCATACATCTGATTGAAAAATAATGTTAAGAAAATGTAGACAAAAAAAGAAAAGAACGATCAAACAAATATGGACAATTTGTGGTTCATATAATTTAAGGCAGTGGTTCCCTTTCTGGCTTTAAATTAGTGAACTCTCACAGGTTCAACGTGAGCAGTTCAATTTAAGAGTCATTTTCTTCTTCTCAGGTAAAGGCATTCAGTATTTCACAAGCAGAAATAAAATTACAGAAAAGCTGGAAAAATATAAACATTACAAACATTTTATTATTCTTTCTTTTATCATCTTGTGTCCCCTCAGATTTATCTTACCGCTCAGGTGGGTCCTACATCCCCAGGTTGGGACCACAGTCTCAAGGGGTTTATGACCAAAAAAGTAACATGATAATAAATAATGAACCTATCAACACATAAGCGAATGTGCAGGAATTCACACTTTTCCATGGTTATTAAAGCTAAATTCCAGTCATGGCCTTTAATAGCCAAAAGGTACCGACAGCCATTTGCACCACCTGTGTGTGTGTAGAGTGAGTGGTTATATACAGTAGATCACTAGCGGACAGCAGCCAACCCCCTCCCCAAACTACTAGTGCCCCAGCCAGGATGGCACCAACTTGCCACACACACACACACACACACGATGGGGTTTACTTCAAGACCACCGCCCGCAGTGATGTCATCGGAAAGAGAAGCAGTGCTGGTGAATGTGGGTATGTCAAATGACAGTCTGTGTGTGTGTGTGTGTGTGTGTGTGTGTGTGCGCAAGAGATCAGAGGGAAAGCAGTGACATGAGAGGCGGGTGAGTGTTATTCCAGATGCTCCACCCTATACCCTTCTACCCCTCCACCTTCCCACTTCTCTCCCTGCAGGGTTCTCGTCTTTCAACGGCAAAAAAAGCAGGAAAGAAGGAAGTGTTTTCATGTGTCAGTGTAAAGAGAGAGAGTGTGTGTCGGGGTGCAGGGGGTGTGTCAAGTGTGAGGTGTAAATTTCTAATGGCGCAGCACTGTGTGACAAATTGTGGAGCGGCCGTGACAGTGTTTGTGTGTGTTACTCCCACACATACAGCATGTGTCCATGTGTGCCTGCTGCATATATATCTGTGTGTGTATCACAGCACAGATGCATGCTCATGTGTGAGAATCGTTTGCATGCTGTTTGTTGGTGGGGTTGCAGTCTGTCAGCTTGGTCAGAGCTGTAATCACAAAGCCAGATGAAGCACTCTTAATAACAACCCAGTCCCGCTGCCAGCATCTCAGAGAGGTTATATACGCTGCACGAATGTGGGCATTTGGCAGTGTTTGTACACACAAAATGAAACATTTCATGACTACAAGATAAAAACAAGGATTGGATGCTTAGAAACATTTCAACTATTGAGTTTTGACTGCCATTTGCACTTTACAGACGTCGTCAAAATGCATACCCTGCTGCATACATGCTCTTCATTAACCCATATCTATTCCGGGAAGCAATTTGGCACTTCCAGGTATGGGTCTTTCTTTAGTCAAAGCCCAATACAGTCAGCAGGATTAGGGTTTTACTACGGTTTCCACAATAAAAAAATAAACCAATTACAAAGGATCAAGCAGATGAATCACTGAATTAAACAATTATATATAAATCCAAATGCTGTACGTCCTCGTGGCTCCTTCTTCTCCCCTCTGCTACCTCCCCCCTCTCTCTGCTCCCTCGCTCCCTGGGTAGAATCCAGACAAAACGCCACCTGTGCTGGCTGGCAAGCCTTCCCGAGACCCAGACGACTGCAGCCCTCCTCCTCCTCCTCTTCCTCCTCCACCTCCCCCTCCTCCTCCTCCTGCTCCTCTTACTGACAGCGGCAGAGCTGCCTGGGCTCTGAAAAATTAATCTGCAGCGCAGATGAATTACACAGGAGCACGCGTCTGCACACAAGTGCAATATGGATGTAGTTGTGAAAGTGGGGGGGGGGATTTGAAGAAGAATGAGAAAGCTTGTGGACAGACAGGGAGGGATGGTGCACCAAGTGTGTGTATGTGTGTGTGTGTGTGTGGGTGAGCAGGTTTGCATATGTGAATCTGCATTTATATAAACTAGACGCTACTCTGCCTGAAGCTTATTAATCAGTCTGTTGCTCTTAAGGCAGATGTCAACCAGGCTAGATCTACTCTGCAGATGTTGACAGAGCAAGTCCATTGCTCGTCTCTTGGATTCTCGGCACAGGCACAGACATTTTCCTTAGCCACACCAAAGGCATTTGTAGACATATAAGACAGATAAATGCAAGTGATCTCACACACACACAGACACACACACACACACACACACACATACAGTCAGAGGATCGACAACAAGTTCTCTGTTGCTACAACACATCTGCTCAAAACAACCTGCAGAAGTCAGATACCATTAAAACTGAGGAGGCTCCACCTTCTACATCTGCTTTCCATCTATTGTCCGGAACTCAACTTTTAGTCTGCGATGATAAACAACCTTTTCATTTGGCCTAAGCTTGGGCTCAGTGTTTGTTCTAATGATGACGCTTTATCCAAAAACCGAAACGAGCATGGGCTTCACCTCCGGCTACAATCAGCATTAACCTGGTTGGTCTAACCGAAATACAAAACAGGTTTATACATCGTAAAGTCTTCCACAAAATAAAACAAAAAAATCTACCACAGCATTTTTCATACTCTCATAAAAGCTATCATGATGGCCTGCTTTAGTAATGTTCGCACAATAGGAGCCATCTAAGGCAGTACATCAGGGGGTCGTATTTAGCAAGCTGCTCCTCTAAATCTCTAAAGTTTCCATTACATGCCTGGCTGGTCCCCTGATGTTAGCGACCAGGGAGAAGAGAGCATAGCTGTGCCAAGAGCCGCCATTGAGCCAGAACTCTCCCACACACACACGCACACACACTGTATACACAAAACACACTCATATATACACAGAGGTTTGGTGAGCCCTCTTCTCCACTCGTTAACAAGAGGCTTGTCATTTCCAGAAAAATCCCTGACGCACAGAGTTTTGACTGAAAACAGTGACTCTCCATGACAGGAAGACTGAGTGTGTGTGTGTGTGTGTGTGTGTGTGTGTGTGTGTGTGTGGGGGCGGAGGATAAATTAACAGTGGTACCAAATTAGCAGCAATGTACTGTTCTGAGTGGTGCGGTCTTACTCAGCATGTTAAAGCTAATCTGTGTCCCTCTGCAACCCTTCTTCCCTGGTTGATGGTAATTCTGACTGAACACACCACAGGCCACAAACAAACATCAGACACCAGTGGGAGGGAGAGAGGCAGGGAAAGTGAGATAATAGAGATAGGAGGAAAATAAATATATATATATAGAGAGAAAGAGACATAGGGAGATAGTGGAGGAAAGAGAGACGGAAAGGAAGAAACAGAAAACCAGAGAGTTTTTCCAAGCCAGTCAGCCATGTGGCAGCCTCAGCGGTGGAGCCGACCTGCAGCAAGACCTACAGATCGTGGGGTCAGCTGAGCTCCACTCCCTGCTGGAAACAGACACACACCAGACATTCACAAACACAAACAGACACAGACACACACACACCACCATTCAATCCTTGACTACAACACTTAACCTGAATCACCCCTGGACAGCTCTCTGTCTGACAGCCTGCTGAGAAAACGCTGGCAAACTGTCACTTTACATGTGATATTGTTTGCTTTGCCCGTAAGAAAATTGGCTTTTTGGGATCCAGTGAAAAAGAACGCTCGGCACACTTAGGCAAGTATTTTACGATAAATCCAGCTTTTAGTCACTAAACCATCAGGGCAAATCTTTTGACAAGAGCTCAGATCGGACATGTGTTTTGTCACATTGTACACACGGGAAATGCAGTTCACAGCTGTAGATCCAAGTACAAGTACAGCATGTCCCAAAAACTGAGGATACATTGACCACACTTTTAAAGCATTTTGTAACCTTAACAGTTCTCAAAGCATTTTACAGATGGATGGTGATGAAGCTGCTATCCTGAGCCACAGCCACAAACCAATACAGAAAGCCAAAATAAGGGAAATAACTATCAGAAGTAATCATATTAATATTTATTAAATACTGTACAAACATTGATTTCTCTGCTTCATCATTACATTGCAGAACCTTAATTTCTCCGTATTTGAAGGCACGAGAACTACAAGGAATGAAAGTGACTCCACATGCGGCATTTCAAATTGAATCATTTAGGAGCCAAAGATAAAGGCTGGGAAACGGAATCTTCCGCTTGTCCAGTCCAGAAGAGGCATTTGGGTTGGACAATTGAAAACCCGGAGCTCCTTAGAGAGTGCGATCAACGCAATATTGATCAAACAATCTTGCTAAGTGCTGCTTATAATGATACCCAACCGCTCTTTAAAAGTGCTCTGTGTGGAATTTCCTTTGTTTGCATGTGCACGCCAAGCTGCCATGGCCTGATATGTTGGCACAGAGCCACCTCTGGGGAACGTCTCACCCCTTTTTATGTTTTCATAAAAAGAGAAAGGGAAGGCGTGAAAGAAGGGTAGGGGATGACAGAGAAAGACAGGAAAAGGGCAAATGCAGGAGAGATAAGGAGGCAGCGGAAAGCAAAGGACAAAGGAAAATATGACAGGGCTGTGCGGAGTGACTGACTGTTGCATTCATCAACAATAAATTGGTCAACACGGGAGAAGAAAAAAGGCAAAAGAATTAGGATATTGAATTTTCAGCCTAATTAGGGAGAATACTATGTCCTTGGTGATCAACCAAGCAGAAACATTTAATTACAAATCCAATTACGAGGTGGTGAATGTGTCACATCTGACACAAACATCCCCCATGCAGAACAGGACATTTTCAGGAGGTGAAGTGGAGGAGGGAACGAGGGGAACGGGCGGGGACAGAGAGGGAAGGACGCACACAGAAAATGACTGCTTGACAGATGTGTTTGTTGAGATTGTCTTTTTCATTGTGCTCATGTATGTGTAGGAGAGAACAACGAAGAGAGAGCAGACAAAATATGACTCGAAATAATGAATATGTAGGATCATACAATGTACATAAAGTGCATGAGGGCTGTGTGTGTTATGTATGCAGATTGTTGTATGTAAGATTGTTTCTTTTGTTAAATATTCATTTGGCTCGACCTCCTACATGATGTGCAAAACAACAGCGGGTAACAAAAAGAACTTAATTCAGTGCTTTAGCTCAACATTTTTGAGAAAAAAACTTGAAAAACGCACTGAAAAAAGACCATATAATCAAATACAAATAAAGAATTTCAGATATTTAATGATAATGCCATTCATCACAATACCACAATCTTAATCTACTGGCCCATAAAGCTGTCACGTGGTAAACAGCTGATTGCCAAAATAATATTATTCCCATTCACATTTTAAGCAGAGGTTTTAAGCAAATGTTTTGACAACAGGGAATCCCAGATATCATATGTGCATGAGCACACGTGGGTGATGGCGTACACGATCCTACCAATGGTTTCACAGTATTCCACTGATCCGACAGGTGGCCGCAATGTGCCACAAAGCTATTTGATGAGAAACACTGAATTTAATTTTTTTTTAGACCTTTAAAATGTCTTTTGTGGACACTTTTTCAGAGATGTATTGTAAAAAATAGCTCGACAATCATTTGCGAGAATGTAGTTTATGTTTGATTGCATTATATTCCCAGACATGTGTAGTTTCAAACTTTTTCATGCTTTTTCAGTGGCTGCTTTTTGGAACACAAATAATTAAACTTTTTGTCCCAATTTAGCAAAAACACTGGCTATAGTAGTGAGTTAAAAATATCTGTATTGGCTTTTAGAAATCCATATCGGTTGAACGCTAGTGAGTGTGTAATGTAATGTGTGTGTGTGTGTGTGTGTCAGATCCCGCTTGCTGTACAACACCTTCACCTTCCACGCCGCCTGCCTCTTCTGTGCACAACGGCTAAGTGGTGAGCAGGGCTACGTCAGACTGTTTTTCCAGTAACCACTTGACTACCGGGGCACACTTTTCTGCATGTCAGCTGCATTTAACAAATTAACTTTTTACTACATAACCTGTTGTAACCTTTGTGCCTGTTTACCCCAAATTCATCCAGACATGCCTGGTGCCTGGAATCTTCGGTGTGTTTACTAGACCTGTCAGGGTTTCTTGCAGAAAATGAAAAGTTGTGCTGATATTTAAAATATATACACCAGAATATGTTATTATTCTCATTTAATATCATTATAAACTGATTTCACAACTCAATTGTATCAGTAAGGAAAAACCTTGCCATTCCTGCCCCACCTAGATACGGTTACTAAACTAAATCGTTGTTGGGGGCGGGGTTTAGTAGTAAGGATAAAAGGATCAAAGTCAATGGACCATTCCAATGCCTTTGATGTTGCCTATCTGGTCTGAAAGCTTGTATAACGGACCAAAATCCAAGAAGAAGTTTAGTTGAGGTTTTTCGGAAAATATATATTTTATTCACTTTTGTGGAGGTGATGAGTGTTCAAATGGACAGCAGCGAGGGAAGCAGGCGTCCCACCACCTCCACCCGCAGACTTGGAGACAGCAGCGATGGACCAGTAAGTGCTTCAACTTGGAAAAGCATCATGGTTAAAGCCACTGAAGCCGTAAAGATGATCCTGAAAGAACAGGGGGATAAAATCTGTGTTTTTGAATATAATGATGAATTTTCACATGAGGAATTTGACCTGCTTGTGTCCAGCTCCTCCCAGGATACAGATACGGCTGCATCTAAGATTGTTAGAGTTATATTGGAAGAACTTAAATTGGAATCCAGCAGAACATCGCGCAAGAAAAGGGTGGGAGGTAAAGTCAAGGCCTATTTGGTCCACAAATTTGCCAAGGAGTCAATCCTCAACTTTGTGGCAAAACTGAGGAGCAAACTTGACTGCGTCTCGTCAAACAAAGACAAAGCATCACTGAAGCTGCTCAATGAGAGGATGGATCGCCTGGTGGAAGATATGATGTCATCACAGGAAGATCAGGAGGTGTGCCTCTACCAAAGAATTGCCAAGGGCATTACCTGCGGTGAGCTCACAATGGTTGCTATGGAGCTGAGTGATGAAGTATTCCACTTTCTAAAACTTGACAGCGGGCGTGATCTGCACGTTCTAGTTGAGATTCAGACCCAAGTGGATGAGTTTATGAAGCTGATGTGGAACTGGCTCAACAAGCAGATCCAAAAGCGTAAGAGAAAGATGGACCTTGTGAGAGTTGCTCTGAGGCAGATTGAGGTAGTAGTGGATAGTCTGCCAGCTCTCCCAGAGGGCAGCTTGTTATATATCACTGATGAGCCAGCCATCAGAGATGAAGCTGCTTGTGAGATCACAGGACACCCAGGCCAAGAACAGTCAAAACCTCTGTGAAAAAGGTCTATTGGGGCCTTCAGGTCTCACAGGGCCAGAAAGGTGCCTCAGTGTTCAACACTGTGGCCTTGCAGTGCACTAACGAAAATAAATAAAACAGAAATTCAATTAAATTTCTCTTGTTATTTGCTGCATATGTGCATAGCTGCAAATGTGTAACATACTCAAGTTCTGTTGGTTAAAAGAGTTCCAGTATATCACGACTTAGGTCATGATAATGGCTGGTTATAAATAAACAAAACGGATAGATGTGTTTTCTGAGCATTCTCACTTAACAGTATGGTATACGAAATATTAAACGACAATCTTAAAATAAGAAACAATCCTTCATCACAAAAGGGGAAAATCAGGTATTCCAGCACAAGGACAGAAATAAACAATTACAGCATTAACACTAGTAATATAATTTTGAATAGTCGTATTTTAAGGACTCCTGGCATTTGTATTACGGATAAAATCGAATTTAAATGGCACTTTTCCATCTGATTAGATATGAATACAGGTAGCACTAATTCTAACTTTACACCATTGGGCACAACCATATTCTATGGCAAGGGAAAGACGAAAAGGGCAGAACTGGCTCTACCTGAGATAGGATTTAGTGACCATGAAGATGATGTGGTCTGGGCAGTTGATGGAAACAGTGATGGAGACCGTTCAGAGAGCTCAGAGGCAGACAAGACAGGTATAAGCTAGTAAATAGTGTTACATAATTCTGAGGCATCTGTCATTTATTGATTATAAAATGTATTGGACAAACTGTATTTTGTCTGTCAACACAAACACTGTATAGTTTTGAATACTATTTAACCTTTTCAGCAGATAGTGTGTGTGTGTAGGTTTGTAAAAGAGTGACTGGACATGCTTGTGTGTACATGCATATGCACACACAAGCATTCACATGTGTCTGAGCCCAGAGAGCTGACTGAGAGGACCTGGCAGTGTTCTTATCTTCCTCACATAGCCGTGTGACTCACAGCCTTACCAGGCAGCACAGTCATTAGGGCCAAGAAGACCTTTCATATCTCAGTCTGCCCCACAGCTCTCCTCAGGGCCGGCCAACAGGGACCCACACACTCCTCCTCTCCTCTCCTCTCCTCAGCCTAGCTTTTTGTCTCTGTCGCTCTATTCTCCATTGTTTTTCTTTCTGGCGCACTCTCACACAGATTTAATGTCAGGTGTTCTCTCACTGTGTTAAATAAGTCATTTTTTTTCTCTGCCCGGAGGGGACAGAGCCCATGTTTCCCCCGCCAACCATCCCCACTACACACACAGAGACATTGAATACGGGCTGTTTATGTGTGGCAGACAGCATCTAGGGATGTGCGTGTTGGAGATATAAGAGGTATTCAGGCGTGGGCTGCTGGTGGCTACTGGGACGTTTCATCCCGTCTTTTCCTCACTGCCTCGGTTTCCGAACGCCCACCTGCATTTTCTGAGGGCACAAACCACCTTCCTAACTCATGGTGGTGGAACAAGTGGCATATAGGTAGGAGTGGCTCTGCTGTTCTGGTCGATGTGCGTGTGATGGGTTAGATGAGCAGGGACAATGACATAATATGCGCTCAAAGCCCCCCTGTTCTACAGGCTGTGCCAACAGGCATGACAGTCAGATGAAACCAAAGCTCCAGGCAGAAAGGTAAAACGTGCCATAATAATGTGTGTAAGAAAGAGATACTGTAATACAAAATTACTTCGACATATTTCCCTAACAAACTGTCATCCAATACATTTGATCTGTAATTCTACAGTATATAATCTTTGCAAATAATCTCCAGTTGTTTTGGGGGTTTACCAGAACTTGTTGCATTTCAGGCTGCAACAAGACACTGATGACTACTTTGAGAAACAACTTTTACTCCCAGTAATTTAAAAATTATTACATGGGGAGTTTTTGTGCAACAAACAGCATTTTAAAGTCCGATTTTCAGCCTGATTTTTCCATTATTAAATATTTGATCTCACCATTGATAAAATCTTGTTTTTTTATAATGAAAAGAATTGTACAAACTACTGCTCTGTCACTTTGAAGTAATTGTTTCATTATTTATGATGATGCTCTTTAAAGCAGCTATAATTAATATATTTATATTAACAATGGATCAAATGACTTCTTGTATATAAAGGGGTTGGTCAAAGCAGCTGTTTTAAAAAACAAATTGTTCAGATAAACCCACTGTACAGTACCTGCCCAGCACCAAATAGCTGACAAACAATGTTGAAACTAGCTGGTCAACATAGTTTAGCAGTTAGCAGCTAAAGAGCCAGATATTACACGAAGGGAGTTGGTAGAGACCAAAAATCCACTTAAAGGAGGGTAAATATTGAGCTTCCATTCACCAGGTGACCAGAAACACTTTAAATAAATGCTAATGTTGCTCCATGTCTGCTGGATGTGTAAATAAGCAACTTTGTATGGTGATAATATTTCTGTGATGTAACAGCCAGTAGAACTACCCCCATGTGGCCAAAAAATAAATAAAAAAATCAATGAATGCACGTTTAATGCACTGTGTTAATGCTAGTATGAGGGCGCTAGAGAGAAAGAGAGAGAATATATCTGTTTTAGAAAGAACGAGAAGATAGAGAAACAGACACACTGTCTCACCTCATGCTTGCCCTTCATCCTGCAGATCCTGATGTCATTCTTGTTTGACTCCCATGTTCTTTTCTACACGTTAAAAAAAACACACGTGCACAACTGGTTAGCTACATTTGCATTTCTCTGTAGTAGAAAATGACATTTTCCAGCCTAACGACAAGTAATACATCCGTCTATGCTATCAGTGTCCGTTCACAAGGTGCTCACCTTGCTGTAGAACATCTCGTCTCCTGCAACGATGTCCAACTCCACCCGGAAAAGGTCATCCCTGGAGAGAGAAAGAGAGTGATACAGTACAAGTGGCAGTCAGCCAACACAGCACTAGCCTAAGCTTAAGATAAGGCAAGACACTGCACTAAGAAAACCCTGAATACCAGTTCCACAGAAGTACAGCGCAGATATTATTGCTAGCTCAGGATAGTGCAGGTCGATGAAGGTTTTCTGTGGATGAAATACAAGCCACACAGTTATTACTAACTCCCCGTATGAATATTTACCCAATATATTAAATCTGTGCGGATTTTACGACTAAAGACTTCTATGTGTGCAGCCATGTAATGAATACATATTAAAGACATCTATTCATTTAAATCTGATCAGACCCTCAGAAATTAGGGAACAGCTTTCCAATGTCTTCCATTTCTTCCAATACATATGAAAAATGGTACCCGACTGCATAATGATGTCTCATATTTCCCCCTCGCCGTTTGCCTCCGCTCATTAAACTTGACTTGCTGCATTGAATTTGCTCCGAGGCCCCAAATTCAGCTTATCAGTCTTATTCAAAAGCCTGAAATTGAATTAATGGATGATTTAATCAAGTGGTTATACTGATGCTTGCTCCCCCCCACATGCTGCCTACATGTGGTCATGGTCAACACCATGCATGTATTCATGATATTCCAAACATTGCTTTCTCGCACTTAATCTGCTGATTATTCTGCAGCAACCATGGCTGTTCCTGTGAAAATGCCGACTAAATCAGAGTTGGGCTAGGCAGCTAAAAGATGACGTTTGCATATTGATCAAGGCCTTGATATCTGCTGGGGTGAATCTGAAGCTGGGGCTTCATCTAACCAAAGGGCCAGGCTCTAATTGGGCTAATCTGTAAATCTTGCCATAGCTGTGTTATTGCAGCAGTATCGATCCCATCTCTGATACAGCTCTGCCTGTCGTCTGTGCTGCATTTTCTCTTGGTTTCTCTTTTTTCTTTGACAAAGGGAGGGGTCACCATGTGTGCAATGCCTGCCAATGTGAGTATTGGCACCATCCGAGTGTGTGTATCAATGTGTGTTTGCATCTGTTTTTCTGAAAGAGAGCGCCGTGAGAATGCACGCACGACCACAGCAAAGGTAGACCATCAGGTTACTCAACTCACAATTCCTCTTCGCTTCCTGTTGGAGTGTTCAGAAGATTCCATCTCTTGCTCAACCTCGCAGAACAGGACAACGACTAAGTGGCGAAGGAGTGCAATATCACCAAACACTTGCTCAGAGCGTCCCTGCTTAACAGGTCAGAGTTTAAGTGTTCTCCAAACAGTGGAGTGGGCCAGAGTGTGAGCCATAATCTCATCCAGGTTGCTTCAGCGTTGTCTCAGAATTAACATAATGAATATAGCACCAGGCCTCCTAGTCAGAGTGGCAGGCAGCCAGAACTGTTGCTGCCTCTGATAGTGCAGAGGAGGGGGAATTATTTATGCTTCTGCTTCTCTTCTCTTCTCTTGTCTTCTCTTCCAGGTTTTTTTAATGACGCAAAGCCTGTGGTCTGTATGTTTTTATGTTTGTTTATATGTGTGTCAGTGGATTTAACGAGTACTGCATGTGGTAGAAGTTTAGGATTCACGGTAAGGACTAACATGTGAACTCCGTAAAGATTTCATCATTCTTTATGTTGCAGGATGTGCGCAAAGCCTTGAATAGCCTCAGCTCGTAACCTACAAAGGCGCCAAATCCAGCCCTAAAACCTACAAATCAAATGTCTCCTATTTCCTTCTCTTCGTCTGGCCTTGTGTGTGTGTGTGTGTGTGTGTGTGTAGGATGTGCGCCTGCCTGAGCTGTTATTTCATAAACGCCTCTGACCCATTTTGACCTGGCTAATACAAAGTCAACAAAGAATCAAGAGATACTGTCCACATTACTGACTCGCACGACTCATGAACTTTCTCCTTTGGCCCGCCAAACAACAGCAGACTCAAGGTCAAGACATCTTAAGCCGCCAAGTTATATTTCTTTATAGTTTTCCTACTCTTCTCCTCTGCTAGCAGCCGGATTGTGGTTTATTGTGAGCAGCGCCGAGCCTTTTCTCAGCCTGCAAATAGAGTGTGCAAGAGAAGCTGCACCACTGAAATGGAAAGATTTGAGCTGACCACTTAGTTACCCTGACACATCTGCTGACTGAAGCAGAGTACACAGTGGCACATCTGCGTGTGAGTTTTAATGTACCAGGGTGTCTGTAAATACTATGTGCCTGAGAAAGTAGCCGTGTCCCAGTTCGATATTACATACTAAATCCTAACAAGCGAATTGTAGTGCACGCAAAATTGAAACGTGGGTACAGCAAAGTCGAGAGAGCAACATCTTGGTCAAAGACCTTCTTCGGGCATTAAACTCACAGTGCTTAAAAACAGCATCTATACATTTCTAATCACGTCGAATCACAAACACCAGAGTAAACTACATCTTAAAAATGAAAATACAAAAGAAACCTGGAACTAAAAAATCCTGCACAGGGAATACATTAGAACTAATAGTTATTAAGTAATATATAATGGTAATGCCGCACCTGCAGCCACAGTTGATTTGTAAGTGCTGTTGCATAAATACTTAAAATTCATGAGGTCATGCAATAAATGTTGTTGAACAATGTTAAAATTGTGATTAATGTAATTAAATTGTTTACATGTAATGTTCAAATGGTAAACAGTAAATAGTATAAATGATACAGAATGTAGCCGCTGGGGCATAGTTTCTGGTTCGCCCGGAACTGTTGTTTTGTTTACTGGTTCCGCTACGACGGACGTCCGGTGACACCGCATCAAAGGACTTTACCGACAAGCGAGAGCGGTGTCTCGCCCGAGGGTTTGTAACGTTGACGGCAATATTTGTCGGCGCTCAGAGAGCGAACGGACAATAAGGAAAGCTCAAGGAAACCTCTTTCCATGACAAGCGGCCAACGAGGTAGTTTGATGGCTTGTTAAATGTGTATTTTATTTTCGGGCCAAATGTCTTTTGTTTACATATTGTTTAATTGACGCATTTTATAACGTTTGTTTGTACAGTTCTCACGGCGTGATAAGGGCATGATATCAAGTGAAAGACTACGTAAAAGAGATATCAACACAACTAAAGCATGCTTGAAGAAATAAACGCCTGTTCAAAAGAACCAACCTGTGTCTGGTGTCATGAAGAGAGTTACAGGATTTGAATGTCGGTAACCCTCCTCCTCTAACACACCTTAGTTTTCGATGTAGTTTGCACTTTGCGGCTCCTTCACTTTTGGGCAAATGGAACCCACCTTTTGAAAATCCACCTGTGACTCCTTATGCCTGCCAGGTCCCTCACACAGGCCTATTACAGGCCAAATGCTCAGTGGGTTAGTCAAGAAAATATTTGATAGATTGAAAGTTAAAAGTTGTGGTTTAAATTACGTCCCGTTGCACTCATCTTGTATCATTTGCTAGGTGTTGTACACTAAATACCAAACAGTATCCTATGAGGATTAGTCCAGAGTGCACATTATATAGTATAAAGTGTGTCTTCACTTGTGTGTTTGTGTCTCTCCACACACATTTGTCCTTGTCTACATGCTGAGGTTTCTCTGTAAGCCACTCTACAGCCTGGCAGCTTTACCTCCCAAGCTTCCCAGTCGTTGCCACGACTGAGCGTCTGCCACGAGCATTTGACCCCTGGTGACCTCTGAGGTCAGCGTCTGTGGGCTAATAAATGGAGCGACTTCCAACCTGGCGGTATGTCAACACACTTTCCCTTTCCACCTAATGCAAAACGTAAACACACGTGCACACAGAGACCGACCCAGATGGCATAAACCTCTTACATTTTATCACAATTGGAACAGGTAACCAAGAGTTGGCTTCGTTCCTTTGGTCGTCTTGTCAGTAGGTAAACGCTCTCTAATTGGTTTATATTTGTGTGGATGAGCTCTTTGGATCTGACTGAGTGCTGAAGACCACAGGATCCACAGCTGCCCGTCTTGACAGCAATGAAATGGGGCTTAACACAGCAAGGCGCTTTACTCCACCTGCCACCAGCCAAATACATAGTTTACTTTCATTTAGCGAGGATGGGAAGAGGATGGGGAGCGGTAGCTGCTCTCAGCAGGTGCTTGGGGCAGGGATTTAGCAGCGCTTGCAGTCTGTGGAGCAGCTATGCTAATAGTGACAGGATTTGAGGATGAGTGAGGCGTCTTATCAGGCCAAGCACTCCGTACCAGCTTTTGGCACTCGTACCCGCTACCACACAGGTACTTATTTATATATTATAAATTTTAAAACTCTGCCTCTCCGCTGAGCTGTCCGTGACTCACACAAGCACGTGGATCTGTTTCTTTCTAGACTGATCATTTTCTAGAAGCCGCAAACGCTATTAGCCACTTACAAAAAATATATGAATATACTCTTGAAACGCTCTTTCTCTGAATCTCTCACGATGTCATCAACCCCCCCCCTCGCCTCTCTCGTCTTTCTGCACGTCAGACTATCATTTGATTATCATCCGGTTGGCTGAGACATTCATATCAGTTTACTTCTGCTATTGAGTAAAAATTTCTGCAGCTGTAAATTGAAATGAACGTCTCTCAGACCGCTTCATGGCTCTTGTTATATTTTATAGCAGACCCACAGACTGCAGTAGACGTAGTTGTCTGTGGGCAGTTTTACTATCGGGCTGTGTGCATGTGTGTGCTTATAGCCCCTCTCAGTGCAGACCGAATGGCTGGAACACCACCTATTCTCAGTAGTGAGGTTAGAACCAGCTGGAGGCCAGGGACTGGGTCATTTCCCGGATCACAGTGGCGTCTCTTGTAGGAAACCACTTCAATCTTCTTTCGGTCTGCTACTACAGCAAATAACCAGCGCCATATGTGGAAACTGACTGTGTGTCCTTTTTTCTTAGTATGTTTCAAGATACATTTTTCTTTTTTAGAACACGGCAGTAAATCTCGAGGTGTATGATTTATGTTAGCTCAGTCTGTTTCAGGTCGACTCCTAAATGGGTCCAGGGAGCAGCAGATGTAGCTTTACAGCGTTAACCTGGTGCAGCTGAGAAGGCCGTCCTTGTCTGACCACCAGGGCTTCTGTCTGTCCAGGATCAGCACATTCACCAGACTGACAGACATATGGGGACCAAACTAGAACACATTTGCCAGGCCAAATGTTAGCCTTCAAATGTCAGCTGCTGTAACAGATCTGTAGTGATCTTACTGGTACATTAATTTTACCGGGTAATCAGAAGAGATTGTAGAACTTGTGTATAGCTAACAACAAAGTTATGGCAGTAAGTTTTAACGTTTAAATAAGGCCTGTTCACACAAGCATTTAAAACAGCAGAATTTGGCAAAAAAAGCAATACATTTCAATATATAACTCTACCGTACTCTGCCATAGTATAACTGCTCCATTGAAGAGGCTTGGTTTCTAGACAGTTATGAGGCAGAGGTTGATACAAACACACAATACCAGGCTGTGAGTAGTCGCTAATCAGCCACAGTCACAAGCTTCTAACAACAGCTATTTCGTTGAGGTGCGTGGATGAGCTTGGCTGTGCCACTTGCCACTTTTAATTAGGGTGTTGAAACACTGAAATGTAATGAAAGTACTCTGTACTTACTTCATACTTACTCTGTAAGTACAGGATACTCGTTAAATTAAGCCTTTCTTTGCCACTAACAATATTTATGTGCATTTTCATGATGAATAATGATTTTTTCATTTGTAAGAACATTTCAGCTTTAACATTGTTGGACCAACTAACTGACTTCATCATTTAGTTCTGCCACAATTCATAAATTCAACAAGTAACACTTAGCTCTATACAGCAATAAAGATGGTACTGTATGTTTTATTAGAATTTAGGTTTGAGGCTCTGTAACTCCTACAGTAATGTCTAAAGGCTATTGTTGCTTGGCAACAAATGTAGTGATAACAGACACTCCAACAGATATTAAAGCAGAAAATGGTTCTGACAGAGCTATATTTGTACTTGTATGTGTGTGATGTATCAAAGACATATCACAGGTCACAGATTTGTTAAAAGCTCATTCTTACTATAAGTAAAGCTATAAATGACCTGACCAGACATTAGTATGTCTGTGTGTGTTGTACCTGGCTCCAATGTAGAGTGTCCGATTGACTTGGAGGATCCTCTGGATGTGTAGAGGCTCTTGTCTCAGCCATGTTCGGTGGGGTCGGCCCAGAAACACTGGGTGCCTTCTCACCACTGTCAGTGAACGAGAGACAGAAACACACAATGGCTGATCCCACACTGACATCCATCTCTGGCAAAAGCAGTCAAAGCAGTTTGTTTTGACAGTTCAGCAGTAGTAACAGGTATTCAAGGTGATGTAGAGGCAAAGTTTGAGACCTGCATTTGAAACAGCAGCACATCTTCTACATTAAACATACAGAGACGCAGAGCAGAGCACAAACCGAGATACAAGAAACAAACAATCTTCTGAAAATGAAAGAGGCCTGAACTACACATCATATGTCGCCGTCATATTCACGAGATTTTGTTTGTTGACTGATTGGGACTCACTTTTGATGAATTCATCACTTACATGCTGCTTTTTGTTGACAGGTTTTGGCAATACATGTTCGGCCAACTGATTCAGATCATTTCAAAAGATCCACACAGAGACCGGTGACATTTTAAAAGCATGAAAAAATTCAAACAAAATGTTCAAAGTGTCTCAGAGGACGAGGGATCATGTACGTCGATGAAGGGAAGCCTTAAGGGAGAGAAACCAACCAAAGGTAAAAGTGGCAGAGCATTTTCAGCATGTGGTTATCATGTTTTCCCGCATATGTGCAAAAGTGCATTGAAAAAAATTAAAGTGAAGGCAGAAGCATAAATAACAGTTGCATATACATTTTTATGGATTTCTGTGTAAAACCAGTATGGCGGTCCGTCTTTGACCTTGACTGAGGTGAATGAGAGAGTATTTTCATCTGATATCCTTTCATCCTGTCTGCTCTTGCGTCATTACTTCTTTATATCCCACCCTATAGTCCATTCTTCTGTTTCCTCCTCTTATTCACGTCCGTTTTGTCTGCTTCTTTTCTATCCTGTAATTTTTTCCTACTCCACCTTTGCTCTCTCTGTCCATCCAGATGAACCTGTATTTACTACTATAACTTAACCTGCTGCTGAGTCTAATGCAGCAGCTCCAGTGTAGCTGCCTGACAACCTCTACACTCCACTGTTTGCTATTGATACGTCAAGAAGGGTCTTGACTCAGATGGGAAACCATCAATCAATATTACTGAACTGCAATCAATCAAGGTCTCGTCTGAGCTGGAAACTGCCAAACTGATATGGAGACTCAAAGTCTGAGGAGTTCCGTCTCTTGAGGGTCTGAGTGTGTATGTGTGTGGGGGTGTCTCATTCCTGAGTACGACCCCACACCTCCTGACCTAGACACCAGTCAACACCCCTCGTATGAAAGCCTGTCTGACCGCTGCAGCCCACACCATGACCCTGAGCCTCCTCCATGCCCCCCCTCCCAATACAACACCCTGCCTGTTAGGGCGCGACCCCACACCTCACACATCACGACCTGGGAGAGAGAGTCATGTAGGGGAGAAGGCGGCTAGAGGGCGAGAAGGTCAAGAGGTTAATACCTTCCGGGGGGATGAAGTTGAGAGGCCCCGGTTCCTCTGGGAATGCCGAGCTGGCCGTTTGGAGCAGCCAACACAGCAGGAAGAAGGAGGGAGGAGCCACGGTCGCCATAGCAACACAACGGCGGAGTCTGTGGAAATAAAAAAAAAAAAAAGAAAACGGAGAAAAGTGAGTGAGTTGCTAAATGAGGACATGCATAAACACAGACAGAGAGACATTCACTCACTCAATCACTGACTAACTAACTAACTAACTAACTAACTAACTAACTGGCTGGACGGTTCCTTTGACTGAAGCTCTGTCTTTGGATTCCCAAAGCACCTCTATCGCTATGTGAGGGGAGATAAATAGCTGCTCGCAGTGAGGGATTAAGTCATCCACTGACAAAAAGTGTCCAGTCAGCAATTAATGCTGCCAGATCACTGTGGCACAACATGACCACATCAAAAACATCCCACCGCCTATGATATGTCTGAGCAGAAGGAGAAAGAGGCAAAGGGGAAAACTCTTGGCCTATAGATGAATGGAAAATCTGCATAGGCAGAGAGTGAGTGAAAGGCTCAATAATGCTCCACACATCAAGCACTATCCAGAATATTAAAGAGACTGAGAGGGAGTGAGGTGGTGGTTTACTTAAATGCTTGCCAGCGACGCAAATCATCCCTCTGACGGCAGAGTTAAACTGTCTGTATTCTTCATTGGGCGGTACAGAGGCACACGCAGGTCTAGGATGTGATTCATGTGGAAATACAAATGATACCCAAATTAGGTTATCCTAAGCAATCCAGCTAGAAACTGCATCGAGCACTCCGCCTGCCGGCCAGGAGAAAAGCTCCTGTTACTGACTTCAGAAACGAGCCTCAGATGACATGCCTGGCTGGCCGCTACCTCTGCGTGCTGTTACTGCAATTTTGCTGCTGCAGCGTGTGTGTGGTGGAATGCAGTGTGCATCCAACAGACGCTTTTATTAAAGTTGTCTTTATTATATCTTGAGCTCTGACCCATCCGTAATCATCTATCAATGTTCCCCTCTCCATACGAGCCTGGCACGGAATTGTGTTTCCCTACAAACGTCACAAACACACTGTAATTTACGCGACTTTCATCTTGTTGTCACCTTGATGCAGAATGCAGAAGTGAGTCATTTGTTTTGAAAATCAAGTAGAGAGGCCTTCCATCCCCACCGCCGCAAACACAAAACATTTCATGCACAATTGCAACATCTCAGATTTGACTACTCAATGTTGAATTTGTTTATGCTAAGCTCCGTATCATTTTACCGCGGTCACAGATGCACAATGTGTAAAACCAATGCAAAACCAAACGCTTTGCTGAGTGTACGGTATCCACTGTGCACTACACTCGCATCATGTCTTCTTCAGTTCAGTTCAAGTCAACTGGACTGCACTGTGGGTTTGAGAGCATTATTGGCAAAGCTTACGTTTACCACCACCACAATTAACAGTAATCAACACATCAGGGGATAATAAAATGCATAAATATAAGCTAGTATTACAGTAAAGTAAAAATAGCAAGTAAAAATGAGTCATTAAGTCAGAGAACTTACTGTAATGCCAGTTATACACCAATATCGATCTAAAGTTTGCCAACATTTGCCACCATAATCTACTGGTCATAGCAGACCAAGTAAGGCTGTTGAGGCAAACGCTACAAGTGTGCTGAATTGTGCAAGAGTTATTATTGTGTAAATTCATGAGCAACAGAGAGAACTATGGTAATTAGGTTAAATGGGGGAGAATAGGGGTTCTCCTAAATGAAAATGAAAGAATTAAAGTACAGAATAAAGTTCAACAGAAAATAAAACCAATAAATATCAAAGTAAATGCAGCAATGGAAAATGCTAGCACACCCTATGTAGCCATATAAAACCAGTCATTTTCAGCTTTTCTTTCTCACTCACACAAGCTTGCTCTATTTCTCTCCCCCCCCCGAAGGATACAAACAGCCATTGTGCAGCCCGTCTCTTTAATGGAGTCCCAGACATAACCTTATCAGGACACATAATCTTTATGGGACATTTGTCAAATTCCCTGCACTGACATCTGAATAAAAGTGGGAGGAATGCTAATTACTCAACACCCACAAGCAAAATTACAGGAGGTGAAGGGGAAAGAGTCACAGAGAGAAGAAAGGAGGTCATGGGGTAGAGAGGGAGGGAGAGAGAGAGAGAGAGATGGAGTGAGATAAGTGAGAAACATTAAGAGAGAAGATGAGAAGTCAGGAAGTCAGTATGTGCAATCAGAGATTCTATTGTTTCTGCTATTAATAATGTATGAATAAATGTCAGGCGGTACGCATTCGATTAGTATAATTAGACACCCTGGGCTATACAATTTCATGGGACAGCAGAATAAGTAGATACACAAGTAGAAAAGCAAGTGTGTGTGTGTGTGTGTGTGTGTGTGTGTTCGCAGATGGTTCAGAGCCAAAGCATCCCTGTAATTATGACAAATGGTTGCAGCCGAGTCCATTCAGAAGCCTCGCTGCATGGCACAAGCTGTACAGTAGTATGCCATTATCATTGAACAAGGCATACTGCAAGTCACATATACATTTTGCCATTCGGAGGAGAGACACTAATCCAAAATATTCAACCCCAGGGTGCCGTAGCACTCTGTGTTCGAAATTGAAATGGCAGTAGATGTCACTGAAGTCGTATTGAAGCTGGCACACTGTGTGGGCTCCACGAAACATTAAAAACTACACTGTCAGTAGCAAACTACTGTGTCAGTTCGTTCACCGTGGGGACTATTGTTTGCAATGTGGTGACAAACATATTCAGGGATTGTGCTTGATTTCAGGCACCATCCCAACAGTCTTATTTGGGTGCCAAATTTAACACAGATGGCAAGTGACAGCAGTGGAATAACAATGCAAACGATAGCTGGTCAAGTTAAACTCCAGTCTGAGCTTTAATACCCCATCCACTCCAACTAGCTTTTGTTTGCTATTAATGAAACAGGACACCACCACGCTTCATTCACTTCAACAGGATTTACACAGACTTGTTAATTTGTTCATTTCCACAGCCACAGATCAATTTGATTATGGGTGTTTAGGCAGGTAATTTCCTACACAAAGTCATTAAGAGATCGTTTAGCTGCCAAAAAAAGGTGGGGGGAAGGAAGGGTGCTATGTCTCCCTGGACCCCATCAACGCCACCTCAGAATGATCTCCACTGTGGCCAACACACATAACTTACAAAACAAATCACCAGCCAATCAATGATGTCTCCTGTCTTTAAAAAAAGCCCTAATGAGGACTGATACTGTTCTGATACAGAGTGGAGTCAGGATAAAGAACAGCGGCTTGAAAGAGAAGAGGAAATGGTTTTGATGACAAAGGAGAGATGTGAGGAATGCTTGCAATGTGGAACTGGATGCTGGTTATGCGACCCTCTGCTGCAGGGCTTTGGATACTTTGCATGCAAATAGAACACCTCATCATCAAATGAAGGCGCTAATATGCTTTGATATGCATTTGTCCCTTACTACGGTTGCCATGGCTCTCGCTTTCTCCTCTCCTCAGTCTCTCTACCTTTTCCCTTTCACCATCTCATTACGTCTTGGTCTCTCTCTTGCTCTCCCTTAGCCCCAGTCTTGTTGATGTGTACGCTCTCAATGTATTTTCATTACACAGCCGTGAGGTGGAATAAAGCCAAGATTATGCTTGTCCTAGATATAGGGAAAATGGTAATGAAATAGAGCAGCATTAACGGGGACACTGTGGTGGTTGGGGTATTTATGATTAAAATATTTAGCAGAGTGGCTGTCAAGTATTAAACAGAGATATCATTACTGGTAGAACACAGTACTCGCCCAGCTTCAAAACGCCTGCACAGTGGAAGAATTAATTCAAACATGGTCTATTTCCACTCAGATCCTTTTATCACCATTGTACAATGCAAATTATATATTTCTGTTCACTAAAACGTATTAATGTATTCCCTTTAATTTGCAGTTATTGCACATATCAAAGCTGCACTAATCTGTACTTTTATATTAACAACATGACCACTTGTATGTGACAGGGGTCAGTCTCAATAATGAACCCACCGAGAATCATCACCCGACTCTAGAGTTACCCTCAAATCTGTGGAGTGTTTTAGCCTCTTTCAGCTCACAATTCTACTGTTCTGGTTCACTCTCACTAGATATTCAAAAACAGAGCTAATACTGGCCTGAACATTTGACTTGCATTCACCAGATGCCCAAATATATAGTAATCAACTTTACGTCAGTGTTGTGTATACAACTTGTTGTTTTGCCCCCAATTGGCCAATTTAAACAATTAATACAGATTTAAAAGTGCCGCTGCCATCAAGGTTTTCTGTGATTGATAATAGTTTCACAAAGATTTAATCAGAGATGTCTGCATGCTGTTTGAAATGTTCTCCAACACATTGCTAGAGGCTATAAAAGCAGTAGAAGATGACGTAATAGCGCCAGAGCCTTGTCTTTATTCACTTCAATTCAATTCACAGTTTCCAATAAAGCTCTGTAAAAAGAGATAATACTGGAGAGGAGCCAACAACAACCTGAAGGGTGTCAAGCTCTAATAACCTTTGTTATTGTATGGGAGACGCACTCAAACTACAGAAAGATTTTGAGCTTGATCCTTAGAACACTTAATAACTTTTTAAGAGAAATTAATGTTCAGAGAAATAGTCCTTTGCCGCAGGCACAAGTGTAAGCTCCACTTTGCTCTCCTTTTATTGTTCCACATCACTGAGATGACCTTCAGAGTTGGGTACGTGACACTGAGCAGGTACATGGGACAGTATATTAAGTAAGCAGTGGAGGATTTTACGATTGTTCCATTTTCTTTATGTGGACTTAAAGACACCCCATAGATTTCCCAGAGACTGGCCTAATTGTCATATTAGTGAGAGAGGACAGGCTGCTTTATGGAGTGTGGAATCAATGACAGGTGGTAGCCTGATGCCGCTTGGATGTCCTTCAATTAGCAATAATATAAGATGCTGCGCACGGCAGGGATGTGAGGGGGAAAGGGAATAAAAGCTAAGACGCGAGTAAGACGGCTGGGACGGAGAATTTAAAAAAAGAGGTTGGAGAGGACAAGGCAGGACAAAGAAAATGGCAAAAAATAATGCACTAACGGGAGTGAGGTGAAAGAGAGACAAGCGAGGCATTCAAACAGAGAGGGGGAGTCACACCGGACATAAAGAGAGGGAAGCCAAAGAATGTCTGGAATGAGAGAAACAATAAGACAAAGAAACAGAAGAGAGGACGAGCGTGGAGCCAATAGTACGCTTGCGTTTGCCAGATTTTCTCTCCATACTGAGCCAAGAGTGGACTAATGGGAAGGACCTCCTGGCTCTGTACTTGCCTGGTTTGCAACTTATCTAAGGGGATGACGTTTTTCTGTGTCTCTTTATTTGTAGAAATTAAAGTCCCTGAGGGGTCAATACTTTACCACACCATTGCGTTTCAGCCTGTACATGTTGTCTCTAGACCACATCAATCAAAAACACAAGGCACGTTACCGTAAGTATGCTGATGATACCGTTATACAGTAACCATTCATGTCCCCTGGAGGCCTAAACCCTCTTAAGTCACTGGTTGAATGCATTAAAGACATAAAGACTCTGGATGTCACACAACTTCCTGCAATCCAACAAAGACAAAACTCCTGTTTTGAAAAAGGAAAAAATTCCGGTTATTTGTCCTGAGCCTCTGTGGCAGGATATGTGTTCTCATTAGCCTCTTGCTCCCTGGAAGTACAGTACCACAAAAAACACACTAAACTGTGATAAATCTGGGTGTTATTGTTGATTGTGACCTTATGTTCCAGAGCCACATCGCTAAGAATATATCTAGAGTAAAAGGCTTTTCAATAGATGCAGAAAAATGACATTCTGCAGATTTTGTATTGGTTGAACCCTTCCACCAGACAAGAACATTGAAATTGGACAATTCTGCAAAACCCAGAGTTCAAGGCCAGCGTTGTTATTATTATCATTATTTTTATTTCTTTTTTTTACGATCAATGGAAAATGGAAAAATATCTGGCTTTCTTCAATATCTGCGTGGTTTTGGCAAATGAACTATAGTCTGGTTAAGATTAGGCAAGTACAACACTCGGTTAAGGTGAATGAAAATCCATTGTTATTGTTGAAAAAAATGTCCTAAAGGGGAAGTCTGCTGATTTTACACATCACAGTCTCATTACAGGTCTTCGGGGAAATACTACTGCACATGTGAAAAAAAGTTGTGTAAAGCCATTTGTGGCTCCAGAGGCAGCTGTGTGAAATCTGTTAAATTGCCTCGAGTGAAATCTGTTGGGGTTGAAGACTAGAAGTTTGAAAATGAAAGAATTCGAACATGTTTCTCCTGTATGAACAGCAAACATGCTACATGCCCGTCCGTCCCTCTGACCTCTACACCCTTACGTCCAGCTTTGCTACATAAAGTGCAGGTAACCGCCTGTGTTAGCTCTGAATATTGGCATCGGACCTAAATCTTGAGGTGTGGAACTGGCCGCTGCCAGCGTTATTGATCACATCTCACCTGTCACTTGGCTGCCAGTTAGTTTCAGCGTTGAATACAACATTTTACCTCTATAAAGCCGGAATGCTCCACAGCCATTACCCCTCTGACCTGCTTACTCCATATGCGCACATACAGTATCAGACCTCGTTCGTCCCCTCTGGTTGTTGGCAAAATCAAGTTGACAAAGCAGGTTTTGTTTGTTTTTGTCCTGTCAGCTATAATACTTTTGCGAGATTGCATTAGACGCTCTAAAACATTAACAATGTAAAAAAAAAAAAAGGAAAAAGCAGACTGAAAACATTAGTTTTCCCCGGTGCATATGATTAGTGTTGTTGTGTTTGTGTTTTAAACTGCATCTGATTGTTCTCGTTGTTTGTTTGTGCATTGTATCTCGCCTACAGTAAAATGTTCTATATGAATAAAGATTTCGTTGCTTGGCTTTCCTGAAAACCACCTTGAATCTGACTCCCTGACATAGATGCACATATACATAAGTGCATGCACTCTACACGTGCACACAGCAAAATAACTAAAACACATTTCTCCTCTGGGCATTGTGCCTTCACTTAAGCCAAACAACAGCCGTCTCCTTCTATATCTCTCAGGCCTAATGTAAAAACGATGTAGGAATTCCCCCCACCAGAGCGAAATGCACACATGACTTCTTCCCTTTGCTTGAGACTCGAGCGACCCGGGGTCTGTTTACTAGATATTTGCATCGCCATGAAATCCTGGAGCCTCAATAACATCGCACATATTTAAAGAGAGAGAGAGGGAAAAGGTCGAGAGAGAAAGAAGAGGGGGAGTGCACAGTAACTGAAAAATGAAGAATGACCTTTGCACACAGAACGCTGATTTTCCCATGCGCTGAGAAACACCATGGATTTATGTAGTGGGAAATATGTGCAGCAGGACAAAACATCACTATAACACTCCTCTTTTATCAGAATTGGCCCATGAGAACATGTCCTCTGTCTCCGCTACCTGACTGTGAGGCCAGTTACATCGGTTAGCACAGTACCTTCTTTACACAGCACCATGTGTCTAATGGATGTATAATTTCAAGGGATTTAAAGGTTGGTGCTGGAATAAGATAATCTCTGACTCTTTTCTCTCTGCAGTGGATATGTTCCCATTAGTGGGCGAGAAGTAGCCCAACTAAAGAGCGCCAGATGACAGAGCAGTAATGTAATACCTGTAATGGCTTATTGTTGATGAATGGATATCTTTGAGCATTACTGGAGCTCTCCCCAGAGTTGTGTCACTGTCATTAACCTTCACAGTCCTCAAAATTACAGCTACTGAGACACCAGGAGAGAGAGGAGCCATAGTTGCAATCTAGAAGTGGAACAAAGATTTTGCAGCGCCGTTTGACAACGTCTGCATGAGCGTGCAGGTTAATTATAGGACTCTGTTTCAGGAGGACGACTCTCCAAGAATGAGCACTCAGATAAGTCTTTTATCCTCCGTACCGCACGTATCTGTTATATTTCTACCCTACATGTTACGTCTCCTTGCTTCTTTCATCTTTCAAGCTTCAACATGCTTCGCGGGACAAGGAGAAACATCACGTCACATCACAACAGTGGAGATAGGCCTGACCTTTGGCCTCCCACCAGTTTACAGCTATCATTAGCAGGGCAGGGATCAGGGGCCAGGGCCATAAATCACTCTCAAACCATCCGTGTAGGAGGAACCCAGCTACACTGCAATAGAAATGAAAAGAAAATACACCCTGAGACTGACAGGAGGCTAAAAGGAACTCCATCCATCACTGGCTGGAGGCTCCATAAACCAGTAAAGGAAAACACACAAGGCAATAATCTCCAGCATGGTTATAACTAATACAGAAACCTTGGCCTAATGGCAGCAAAAGGTTCTGTAGCATAACAGAATCCTTCTTGATGTGATTATTCGGCTAAAATCCCCCCAAGGACATACATTATCTTAAATAAATACTCAGGAGTAACTCAATAGGGCGATATGTTCCCATCCAGAGAGTGTTTTCCCTTTTTGCGTGTGAATCAGGAGGAGAGGTGGATTTATTGTAATGGCAACAAGTGACAGTGGGGGTATGAGGTCAGGTGGCGGGCAAAAATAGAACATTTAGGGGAAAGTGAAGGGCGTTGAATAATGAGATTAAACTGCACATTTCTGCACAATAAGGCAACTACCTATAGTTTCTGGTAATAGAAGGCATCGAGTAAAGCAGATGGGGAATGCAAACCTTGAAAATAATGAGCCCTAATGTGAAGAAACTGTGATGCACTTAGAGCAGAGTGAATCATTGCTATTAGGATTGTGATACTAATATCGTAGTCATGCAATAATGCCTCAACCTGCTTGGCCATCAAAAATGTTTGTCATTTGATTCAGTCTGTATCATCCCTTTCCAGATGGTTTCTTATTGTAAAAGTGTGAACTACTTTTCTCATTTAAGTTCTCAGATAGCTAATTTAAAGGCCACGTTTATCACAGTTTAGTGTGTTTAAATCACACCTACATCAGTTGTTGTAAGTCTTACCCCTGTGTGACTGGACATTGGCATTTTATAGGGGTTATGTGCTGGACTATTTCTTGGCCAGGACCAGTTAATCCCAGGAGTCTTGTTGTCACCGTGAGTTTGCCAAGCAACCAGCAGAGACTTCAGGAAGTCACTTTGCCCGGCCAATAAATAGTCTGCCAGTTAATCCCTCCGAAAACAAATGAGATATAACATTTTAATTTGTTTAAGAGCTTTCAGATTTGATGCCGTTTTGTCTTTATGCTAGGCCAAGCTAACTGGCTGCTGGCTGTAGCTTTATACAGACAGATATGACATTGGTACAGAGCTTATCACATAAATATCAGGCAGAAAGCGTATAAGCACTTTCCCCAAAATTTCAAACTATTCCTTTAAATTTCAGCGTTAGCTGAAATCACCATGAGGAATAACAACTGGCCTGAAAAAACGTTGCCTTGTCTCTTAAACACAACAAAAGTGGTTGAACAAAACACGTGCAAGGTCAGATTGTACAATACACAGATCATTTTGGATAATACAGTGTGTGAAAGGGCAGCGTGACATTGTCTATCTAAGTGATTCTGTTAAAGGGCAGAAAAGAGCAGACAGGAGAGGAGGAAGGAACACCGAGGTCTGTATACATTTTGGGTTTCACGACAACATCTCTGCATTTTAATGGTGTTTACCTTCCCTTCCTGCACATTGCATGAAACTCTGCCAAAACGAAGCCACTGCTTGGTTTCTGCTGACAAGATTGACACGTTCCGTACAAAGTTGATGGTGAAATAATTCACTGTGCAGAATCGCTATATAAGCCACGAGCTATACCATTCAGGCATAATGTGTCCCTGCCTTATTTTTATAATGGCACACTTCACAGGAAAATCATCTTGTCAAGCGCTCCACTGTGAACGCCCCCATCATAAACAGTATTTAAAAGCAAATTTCTCTTTCCCGACAGAGACAGGGAGGCACAGTATTTCCTCCCTGCGCAGGTCCGACAGAGCAGGGCTGGCACTGGTAAAGATAGAAATGTACACACTGATGCTCACGTACACATACAGCCAGGTTGTAGATGTGCATGCACGCTTGCACACACACACACACACACACACACACTCAAACTCAGTATATTATCAGCATCCTGGACTCACACATGCAAGATTTCTCTTTCCTCGTTTCACCATCTCCTCTCACCTTCTTCGTTCCCCTCCCACCCTATCTCCTCTCACCACAAATCAGCCACCTGCTCGTCCAATTTAGTCTGATAAATCCCACCTGTATCAATTTCAATACCAGTTCACACGCTACAGTTACTCTGGGTTCCCTTTTCTGCTTTATCTCTCCCCCGGTGCTTCGAATGTCACATCTCACGTGGCATGCAGACACACACATGCACACACAAACACACACACTCGCACACTGCGGTGTCAATCAGCAGACATCTCCAGTTGACAACTGAGTCTGTGCACACAATGCAGCTGTGAAGAAAGACACAGGCCTGCATGTGTGCCGAGCAGTAGATCCAAACTCATAACAAACAAACAGAAATAAACATACACACACACATACACACTATCATTGCATTGCAGGCATATCTCCCAGGCCTGGCTGTGTGCAAGTTTGATCCCTCTCACCGTGTCTGAGAGGCATGTTAATCAGCGAAGGAGGCTGCCAGCTCAGCCATATATGTCTCTATCTTTCTTGCTCTCGCTCCCTGCGTCTCTCTGCTTCTATCTGCATCCATTCTCTCCAATATGTCTTCGCTCTTGTCAAACCCCCGTTTTTCCACCTCTACCTCATTGCATGTTTCTCGCATTCCTCTCCTTCCCCTCCTGTTCTTGCATGAGCTCTCATCCCATCACAGCAAATCATGTCTTTCTTTTTGCTCCTACATCTTAATGCATCTCCCCCCCTGGGCCAGACTGATGGGATTTGAGACACTAAAGACTGGATGGTTTATTTAGAAGGGCTCGGTGAAGATCTGTCACTTGTACCGACCAGCCTGACATTTCATTGTCCTGTTCTCTCCCCTCCGCCTGTCGACCTCCCCTCCTCACCCACCCCTCCGCTACGAGGCTTTGGGATCTGTTTGTGCCCGTGTTAAGGTGGATTTGGTTCTGGTGACTGGATCAGGGTGGGTGGCTGTGGGATGCTGGATGAGTTTCACAGGAACAGTTTTACAGAACGAGCTTTGAAAGCTATAGGGCAGAGAGGAAGAGGAAGGGAGGATGGGAAGAGGAGAGAAAAAATTGTGAGGCGAGAGATTTAGCGGTTATGTGTTTACAGAGGCGGATCCTAAGGAGATTTCTACCCAAGCACTCAGTTATAAGTCATGAGGTGGGGGAGTGAAGGGAGGCGCTCATCTCAGTGCAGACAGCGATAACAATGGTGAGACAGATGAGGAGAGAGCAGAGCGAAAGGGGGCCAGAGAAGGGGAAATTAGAAGAGAAGGAGAACATGAAGAAGTGTGGTGAGGGCAGTCAATTTAGAGAGAAGAGCGTGTCCATTCAACAGCTCCACATGTGTAGAGTGCACGCACAAAAGAGGCCTTTCAGCTTTATGAAACAACGGTGCAAAGCCGACACACAAATTAAAGCGATGTTGTTTCGTTGACCTGAATAACCCAGGCAGACGGTCAAAGAAGACGTGTTACGCTTAACAGCTTCTTTTCTTTATTTTAGCCCATAAAGCTCTCGGGCTCGGCCTCCGTCCCACGCGTCGCACTTAAAAAATAAATGCATCCACATGACATACTTCGGCGCTAACATCTCAATGGGGTTTTCTCTGCTCAGTCACCCAGTAACATCAATTCCTATTCGCATAGAACTGGAACAAGCTCGAGAGCCCTGCGCCAGGTATACGATCGCAGGGATGTTCAACAACGTCATTTAGTACCTGGCATCTCATGGCGCGGATCAAATCAATAAAAGCCATTTCCCTGGGAAGTCAATGGCCCCCGTTCTATTTGTCAAATTCATTCAATAAAACCAGAGACGAAAGAAACAGCGAGCACAGAGCAATACGTTGGTGAGCTCTCACTTATATGACACGGAGCTAACACGAGAAAAACAGCGCAGGTAAGGTAAGCGGTACATTCGTAGTACTGATTGTGACGGCTGGAGCGCAGTACATGCTCAGGGATATGTGAGGTTGAAAGGCTGTAAGGTGGAGCTGTTGTCTCTGTGTTACCTGTCACGAAGTCAGTGGAGAAGAATGAAGCAGCTCATGCGGGCCTTTTTAAATCCCGCGTAACAAAAACAAGAATCCGACACACAGCTCCATCAGCTCGCTCTCACAACTCGCCATTAAAGCATAGGTCTAGCACATAGATTCTTTGTGCTCCTTCCACTCCGGCATATTGGTAGCTACAGACAGCATTTTGCTCTCTGAATAACAGGGTAAGTGGCTCGTTCATTGATTAGTCTTTCTCCGGGCTTTTGAGCAACAGGGTACGACGCTGCGGAGCCATACAGACAGGAAACTAACCCCCTGCTGCAACTGTTGACAGAGGCTGCCATTTAAAAAAAACTGCGAAGAGGACAAACAACAAGGCGCCGAGGAAAAAACGAACGGCTTGGTTTCACTAGAATCTTTCCTCCAACACTCTCATCCTGCTGTAAAATCCTAACAAATACTCCGGAGTTTAGGTTTACCCCCAAAAGATATGAGGGGAGTGCTTTAGGGAACTGTTGTCCAATTGTGCATGAAAGGAAAATTCCTCCTTTGGATACTCTTACTGAGTTGTATATCCTCAATCTGTGACGTTCAAGTGAGTTCCAAGAGCTTTTGTGATGAAGTAATTTGCATGTGCCCACTTTCCTTAAAACCAGCTTGCTCTACTTGCGCTGAAGTTTGCTATATTTTCCAGAGTGACTCTGAACAGCCCTGAGAGAATTTAATATGATGCATTCAGCATGTGTAGGTGGACACATGGAAAGATGTAGTACAGTTACAAACCCCTCGAAACCACAGCATGTCCTCGGGCTGTGCTTCTTTATGGACCATCGTGGCTCCTGTTAGTGGTGAAACCGGTATCACTGCCTCTTTTCAAAATATCTGTATATATAATACATAATAAATAATAAATGACTAGTGTAGGACCTCACGTCCTTGCTGACCGATTGTGATGGACACAAATGCAGTTCCATTCAGGCAGTCTTTTTCATTGTTTATTAATGAGAAAAATATATAGTTGAATTTGGTTTTTAATGGCAACATTCAAGCAGCTTTCCTGCCCACTCAGAGAGCCACCTCACACTGGGAAATAAAAAAACCACCCTGTGGGAACTGAATGGAGCCAAGGCATCGCAGTGTCGTTCAGTGTTGGCTGCACACATGACAACACACTATATGATGGTGCAAATATATAACCGATATTGGCAACACATAATCCTCAAATTAGCCTAAATTGAATAATGTATGGGTTCATTTTCAGCTGATCAGTGAACAGCAGGTAGCAGCATCTGATGATCTGCCCATCAGCGCTGCACATGTTCTTGTTTCCGCCTGAACATACGCTAGGCGCTCCATAATGTGACATTTAACCTTTCTGTTTTTGTTGTTTGGTCATTCTTCTGCTGTTAAACTGAGTAAAAAAATATTTCACTCTGCTACTAATATCTTTATTTTTGCAACACCGTCTACCTGCGGTGACATGGTAAGAAAATAAAACTCACAGAAAAAACAAATAACAAAGTGGCAGCTGTTAGAATGTAGTATGTGGTTCTTGATGAATCCTCATGCAGTTCTAAACGCTGCCAAAATATAGTAATAATAATAATAATAATGTCCCGTACAGCAGCGCACTGTTAAGACTGTGAGAAGTTTAAAGGGCACACATGAACGTGGAGGCCATGTGCCATACTGTCAGTTCACATGGCAATTAGAAATGAAGCAATGCTCCAGGCCTGGATTGATCCTTCAACAACAGCCTGCCTGTTTATTGACAGATCGCTGGGGTTTCACTGCTGCACAGATGCCCGGAGGCCACTCTGTTGGGCCCCATCTTTCTGTCTCTCTCCCTGTCTCTCCCTGTTCTTTGTGGCCATGTGAGAAACAGCACTATTCAATATTCCCTTGCCAATGTCAGGCTTGGTTTTCCTATCAACAAAGAAGTCTAGCCTCAGAGCATGAAGGCTGTTATTATTTAATTCTAGCACTGGCATAACAGTTTGATTAAGACCTGCCTTGCCCGTGGAGCTGTGGATTTGACTCCCCTTTCAAATTCAATACCATGTCTGAATATAACTTCATGCATTCATATGATGTGCAAATTGCATTTCTGACAGAAACACAATGCAATATTTAATGTGTTTTCCAAATATGGAACCGTATTAAAAGTTATATCCCGGTGGGCAAGGAGCGGTCACATGATCAGACAGTTTACAACACTACAGCCAGATAATCTAAACTGAAAGTGAACATGTCTGAAATGTTAGTAATAGTCTCTAATTCACAGGAAAACTGTGTGTGCACACAACTAAGGAAAATACAGTAGTTCAAATTTAGTTTTCCGTTCAAAATAAGTTTGGCTAACCTCACAGTTTGTCTAAATCCTGTATAATTATCCTCTTGCGTTCCTTCTAAGGCTGTAACTTTTTATTTGAAATTTTAACTCCTGTTTTAATCTGGAAACATTTCACATTTGATCTGTAATACTCTAATACATTCCCATCCTATCATAGCAAACTGTGCTATTGTTGTTCTCTTTGCTAATGTAAAATGGAGAAAACTAGCAAGCCGTGCTGAACACATAATCATCCCATTAAACATCTGAGAAGCAATGTGTGGAAGCGTTTTGGATTCGACACCATAGATAGAAATCATCAATCATGGGTAAAGTTGAAGTAATTTGCTGAATTTGTAAAGGGAATACAATAACGTTACAATAAGCTTGTAGTAGTTCATGGTTAGGCTACGCTGGTTGTGTTCAAGTTCATCTGAGTGGATTAATGCTTTGTGTTAACTAATTCTAATTAGTTTCCGCTTAATTTTTTGAAAGTGACAACCCTAGTTATTTCCCTATAAGGCATTTTAGCTGTGTCACCGTGTTCCAGGATCTCAGAAATTATCTTGCTTATTTTATTTATAATGTATTTATGTTGTTTATGAAACTGTAGAAATGATGGTCAAAACTGTAAAAATCAGAACCAAGTTGTATTAAACTGGAATTATCCTTTGGATGTTTGATACCAAATCATTTTAATGCTACAGTGCAGTGATATCACGCCAGGATTCCCAGCATACAAAATGTGCACTTTAATGAGTACTGATGACGCTGCGATGAAGACATACAGGAGCTCTGTTTACACAGGACTCAAGTCCTACTTAGCCAAACATTCTCCATCTGCAGCCAACATGGCCGTGGAAACACCACGTACAGCTGAAGGACAGCTGTCAAGCCTGGAAACCCTTATTGGGAGGGGGGGGGATGACAGGGGAGGGAGAATTGATGTCTATCGAGAGGTGAGGATGGAGAGAATAAAAAGAAGAAGGTTGGGAGAGCAAACCAAGACAGAGAGGAGAGAGAGAGGGGTAAGCCCAGAGTAAGAGAGAGAAGAGAGTGCATAAATGAATTTCAGAGTCAGAGCGAGATGACACAGGGAGATAAAAACAAAAATAGCGGGTTGGATTGGAACGGCTGGAGACAAATGGAAAGATAGTGGAAAGGCAGGTCTCGCGCTGAAACAGTTTGGCTCATGACAAGATAACGACAGCCATCACAACCTGACCCTCCATTTTTACTCATCCCGAATGGTGGTTGAATAACACTCCCAAAACTCTTTTTTCCCCGCGCATCCCTTATCAGCAGCTGCTGTTGTTTAAAATCACACACAGACACAAACGCGCACAAACACAGAGAGGCGCAAATGATTAGCCGCTACAGCGGCATTAAATGGAATTTAAAGACCGTTGCAAAAAGGACAGACACAGTTCATCAATTTGTGTGCTCCTGAAATAGGCCACTGGCTTTATGAGCCTGGGGCCGTAATGGCTGCTTCATTTCTCTCTCTTTTCTCTCTCATCTTATATTGCAGACTTCTGACCACAGAGGAGAGGCGGGACGGCTCTGTTTTAGGCTATATGTCAAAGCCTCTGTGAGCTTTGAAATGGCTGCCCAGTGCTAATCAGAATGAGTCATACTGTGGGAAATCTGTCGGGGAGATAGAAAGAGTGAAGGCAGGGAGGGACAAAGGCATGAAGGATGCAGCAACAGAGGTTTGAATAACCAAACATTCAGCTATATGGTTGTTCATTAACCTCAACATCCACCCCTCGCTGTTTCTTCACTGATTTCTTTCCCGTGTATTTCCTCTTCTTTATGTCTTGCTCTCGCTCTCCCTCCCTCTACATTCAAGCCTTGCTGCGTCCCTCAATGCCAGGCGCTATGGCAACAAGATACTGAGTTGGGCAGAGTCTCTATGAATATGGGAATCAACATGTGTGTGTGTGTGTGTGTCTCTATCTCTGAATATATTCACTGCCACCTTATATTCAGGGATAAAGACCCAGTGACATCAGAAAGCAGCACAGCAAAATGAATCTGCTCATCTTCGCAACATATTCAGTGCTGGAGAATAGAGGGTTACTTGGTGAACTACTGTAAATCACTACCACTAGCACTCCGGGTACATGTTAGCACTCATCATAATATCTCCCCGAACCTCTTTCTATTTTCTCTGTACTGTGCTGGTTATTGGCTGATTCACACGCTTGTTAGCTTGATCATAGTGAAATCAATACTCTTTGGTCCAACTTCAAATTTTGATTTCGCCACAGAATTTTGTCATTTTAGGTGCTGGTGTGACTGGACCTCTATTCTGAGGTAAACTAAACTATATCCTCAGTTAAAGTGTCTACATTTTTGTTTTACAGAATAGGGTTTACTCACCTTAACAGCTACAACATTATGATATGATGATGATATATTATATTATATCTCAGTTTATATTGGTGTTTGTTTGCCTTATGAATTCAATCTGGAATTTGGAAATTATCAACCTTTATATTCATTGCAACATCACACAAGTGACTTAATAAAAGATAGAGATATGAAAAAACCTTTTGCAGCTTCTATTCAGCACAAAGGCTGATTTAAATGTCGCCTCTTATTCTATAAAGCAGTAAAAACAAGCACAAAGTCAAAACAGAATAAGTTCAATCCTTTGAGCATCGTCTGGCCAGTGCTGATGTCGGCCTCAGGCCTTGTTTCCCTGTAAATGCATCCTCTCTTAAAAGTATTGTAGCTGCTAATGATAGCAAACTTCCCACACAAAAGTTGAGAGCTCTCATTATACATTAAAACTTATCTGAGAGGATGTGCAAACAAACACAGCCTTTCTCTTAAGGCACAAAGAAGCCAAGAGTCAGAGCACTTTGATTTAGATTTTTAGTGAGCGGAGGCTATGCGCCTGTGAAGGCAGCAAGACACTAAGAGCCAAAATCCATAACCAATCACAAGTAAACCGGGAAGTTCGGCTCTGACTGAAGTTGCTCTTTGCTGTGGTGGCTGGTTGACTCCTCGAGCTGAGCTTTAGCTCCCCAAAGAGGCCAGGGAGGCTGCCTCATTTATCCTCAAGCCATGATGAGTGAACGGCTTTGAAGGGGGTTTGAGTAATGAGGGTAATGCCATGTAACCTGGCAAGTTGCTACACAAGAGATGCCAAGAGAACGGAGCTGCTGCCTTGGGGGGAAGACAGCGAGGGCAGAGAATGCACTTCAAAATGTACAAAATATGTGCTCGCGTAATACCAAAATATATTTGGATTTAGCTTCCAGTGGTCTTAATATCCAGCTGCTGCTGAAGGTGTAGAGCTGACCAGATGTTAGGGTGCATTTTCTATTAACTGGTCTTCCTGTAAGTGGGAGGGGATCGGGTTAGTCCAAAATCACCAGATGCTGTTTATAGCGATCAAAGATGGCAAATAAGAAACATGATGAAGAAACAGGTTAGAAGTTTTTCCTTTTCCTTTTCCAGCTTTAACTCTTTTTGATTTGATCCATATCAAAGGCACAAAACAGAAGCAAGTGAGACTGATGAGTACATGTGAAGAAGTTTCCTATTCGAGCAAATACACAAACTGCAGGCATCTTCCCTGCCCAACCCGAAACAGGAAAAACAACCTGTGAGAATACAGTGAACTAAAGTCAGTGGTCAAAATAGAGATTAAAATGCTTTAAGAAACTACAAAGAACCACTTCAGGTGTTTTGATTTGTTCCAGCAGGCATCTTATCACAGTTACAAGGACACTTTGGAGAGCTAAGGAGTCAAGCAATTGCAGAAAAAAAATGTTTTTTTAGAAAAGAGTATAATGCATTCTTTTCATTCTCATAGCTTACTTCACAACAGTTTTTGTCTGTTTCAGCAGGTGTCATTGATTGCTATTTCAGAAAGCAGCTTTTAGATTTGAGATAGCCCGAGGGGGGGATCATGTGGATAACCTTTCAGGCTGACAATGATTTAGAACTCTTTTTACATCACACTAGTTTAAAAGCAAAGCTACTGGTCTAACAGTCGAACACATCTTTGTAACCAGCCCCACTTGATGTGTGCTGAAAATCAATTTCAAAAGCAGGTAATAGTAATTGAAGTGGAAATATGGGTGAAAGCTAATTTCCTTTCATGCTTCACCTGGACGGAGAGACGGGCAGAGAGCATGTGTCCATGAGAGAGAGAGAGGGAGACAGAGAGTGAGTGTGTGTGTGTGTGTGATGAACATGACAGCAGGACCCCCCACCCACCTTTATAACATCTCATTGGACAGGAGCCTAGCATCTTCCTGTGCATGGTGTAAAAGTGTAATCAGACATGGCGCCAATTAACAGTATCAGCACAGACAGTGCATCAGAAGGCCTTTCACCACACAATTGGCCTGAGCGTCAAGGCTGCTGAGGGGGGGGGGAACATGTGGGAGGCCGCACGAGAAGCCCATATGTTCGTAGACAGAGACAGTCGATGTGTGTGTGTGTGTAATCTTTTGGTTGTATCGGGGGTGTCCTGGTGAAGGTGCGACATCGTCCGAAACAACTGGATTCAAGCCCGAAAGCGATTCCTTTTCCTTTCCAGTTTCATTCTTCACTATAAATTAATAAGAATTAAAAAAATACTTGAAATAGGGTTACAGCTCTGAAGCTCTTCAGGGGAACAACAATGAGGCAACGGACTCTGCTGTTGGGGGAGACGTGTTGAACAACTGACCGCAGCGAGAAGCGGTGGCAGAGCGGTGGGAGGCGGGAGGTGAGAAAAGATGAGGAGTAACAGACGGGGAAACAGGAGAAAAGCATGGGGCGGGGGGGGAGAGAACAGACGAGAGTCAGGCGAGGGCAGAGAGGGAAGAGGGAGGCAGAGGAGGGCAGGAACAGACAGCAGGGTTTGGCACGCCGCCGCGCTGGCACTTTGGCGTCGGCCCAAGCATTGGTCTGTGTGGGTAGAGTAACAATTGATGCAGACAGATCGCGAGGCTTTCTCACCGTGCTGCCGATGTCACATGGAAATGTTCACACGCCGACGCACAGACCAGCGGCTCATGCACACACATCCCACATTTTTGACCCATCCAGTCACTTTTTAATGTTGTCACATGAACCTCACAGCAGGGGCGTTGTTGTGCGTCTGTGAGGCTCCTTCCTCCCCTCATCTGTTTTTCTGTCTGTCTTGTCTTGTTTCAGTCTTTCTATCCTTGCATTTTGTTCATCTGTTCTGCCAGTCTCTAACAGGTCTCCATTGATCATCCTATTTCCTCTTTATCTTTAATCAAAAGGCTGGGAACCTCTGTTGTTTAATTGATGAGTCTCTGAGAGAGGCCCACTCACTGGCTTCCACAGAACCCGCTCTCGTTCATAATTAATAAACTACTGCTAATTATCCAAATGCTGCTCCACACCATGCACGTCCTATATATGAAGGGAGGACGAGACAGCAGCAGGCAGGGGGGAAAGAGAGGGGAAAATGGCTGGAATGAGAGGCAGAGTGGAGATATGGGATTTGCAAAAGAGGATGAAAAAAAAAAAACAGAAAGATTTTGGGCCAGAGGGAGGAGAGGATGAGACCTGTCACCTGTGGCTCCATTTCATCATCTCTCTCATCTCCATCACATCATACACTTCCTTTCCCCCTTTTCATCTTCTTATTAAAGTGCTCCAAGTTTTATGGGCTCTGGGAAAACAGAAAGGGAGAGAGAGAGAGGAGGTGGCTGCAAAGATGATAGAGAAAATGTGACTGATTCGAGATGGAATGATGCATCAGACGCTTATATACTTATTTATCCTCACGTGTATCTCTATGGCCAATTTCGTCTCTTCAGTATTAACTTCTGAAATGTTCAGAAAGGGTTTCGGACCCCGTTGAGAGTTCTTAAAGTCGAGCAAGTGAACTCCTGGTAGAGGGCGGATAGTTTGGACTCAGATGGATGGAGCGGCTGTCTCCAATATGGGCCCATCTGGAGGTGGATTGACCTGTCTGCCTACCTACCACAGCCTAATGCCGATTGATAAATGGGTGGTGAGGTGTGCTGGCTGTGGCGGAGGAGAGGCTGCAGGCAGGGAAACTGGGACGGCACATCATGTTTGGATACAGAACCTGAGTCACTGCCGCTCACCAGTGCGAGGGGAGGAGGGAGTTTGGCTGGTGTGCATGGAAAGAGTCACATAAAGAAATCTATGGCTAGCTTAAAATCTTGATTGCCTGGACTGCAGGGCCTTTAAATCAATAAAGTAAACAGAAACAAATACATGCACGCACAGACTAAATAAACTCCAGAGCTCCACTCTATTAATTGGCCTCTTATGTCTGTTAAAGCAACAGATGTATCTATTTATCTAATTTAAGGCAATTCTAATAGTGTACTTTGGCTGCCCACAAACAGATTATAAGATTTACTTGTTTTCCTCCTGCCTATAATACTCTTTTATAATGCACAACTCAACCTCAGGATTATTTTAACAAGCCAAACGACATTATTATTAAATTAGATCATGAGATGCGATGAGAATTTGCACACCGCTCTCAGCGCCAGCTCTTACTCCTTAGTATTCACACCAGCCTTTTGTCATATCCTTCCCCCTTCATACTCGCTCTTGCCTGCAGCCTTTACTCCGTGTCTTCTTTTAGCTCCTCGCTCCCTTTCTCAGAAAAGAAAAATAATGTTAGAAGAGGAGTGAGCTAATGTGACGGGAAGCAAAGCACGCTCGAAAAATGCTCAGCTCATACATATTCATAGTGAAATCACAAACTCTGCTGCTAAAGACAAAAAAAAAGTGCACAAGTGAGTTTCGCTAAAGTAGATGCACTTTTATACATTTGAAAAAGCAGTTTTAATTGACTCCATGGATTTATTTATTTTTTGCTGTTTGCTCACTCAGGGCCTGGCTGCCAAGCACTCCAACTTTCAATTCAGTGGCCAGAGATTAAATTACAAACCCATGCAGACACACCTCTTCTTCCCTCTATCATCTTGGCCCTGTTCCATCTCTTTCTTTGCCTCGGGCAGGTTAGACCTCTACTAGCCTTCATATCCCCAAACTCCTCCACCACAGCCTCCTAACTCTCTCTATTTCTGTCTCCTCACAACCCCCCCACCCCCACCTTCTCATCAACCAGGGGACCATCACTGCCCCCTGTCATTTTCACTGGCTCTCTTTACGCATAATTCACAGTGTTTTCACGCGAACCCCTCAAGTGGTGGTGACCTTGGCTTTCTGAACTGAAATGGAAGACAGATAGAAAGATCACT
>JAVQJF010001989.1:0-16488 GCA_036023855.1 Gadopsis marmoratus
CCTCTTACAGACAAGGATGGGGGGGGGGGGGGAACACGAGAAAGGCTCGATGACGCGCCAACGTCTGCTGAAAAGAAATGTAAATCTAAACAACATATTTGTGATCTGACGATAAGAGAGAAGCTTCTAGGCTATTTAACGTGCAGTTGCAGAAGCCAGCTTGCGTGTGTCTTTGCAGGCTGACGACCTTGACATTCAGAGGGGGGGGGGGCGGGGCGAGGAGCGGGGGCCATGGAGGGGGGCGTGGCTTCCAGCACCGGTCAATCATAAAAACACGCGGCTGAACTTCGCTCTTCCCCACTCACACCCGGAGTCGCCAGACAGACGGAGGCATCTCACCAACGGTAAATACCTCCATCGGTTCAACGCAGTCGGTCAGAGGGCGTCCGGAACCCGCAGGGCCTCAGAAGCAGGCGGTCACCTGGGCGACATGTCTGCACATTTGAACGTGAATGTGGGCATGGCGTTGAAAGTGAATTCCCTCTGCTCAGGTCCTGGTTTAAATGTAATTCGTGCTTCTGTATGAGGCTGTGAAACTGCTTTCCAGTGCACATATTAAGCAGATGTGACACTTTTTTTAACGTTGACGTTGTCTTGGACTGTGGGCGTTTATAAGTTGGATACTTTTGCTTGCTTATCTCAACACGCAATCTTAGAATCTGCCTGTCGTCAAGTGGAAGCTAATATATGGCACCATAAATAATGTTGGCTTATCGGTGTTTAACGGGATGGATTATTCTTCCCCTTCCTAATTTCTGCTGTCATCTCTCTCTCCAGAGGACTAGACAAGCCAGGCAACATGGTGAAAGTTGGTATCAATGGGTAAGAGCTCATTTTCTTAAATCACCTTAAATCATTCTAATCCATTTTATACATCAACACTCACTTATTAGGTCTGTGTGTTCTCTGCACCCCCAACCTGCAGTGCCACGCCCCTCATGTGTGCAACAGTTACTGTAGTAGCTGCCTCGGTTGAAATTTTTAAAAGTCCATAGTCTGTGAAAATGTACTTGTTGAAAATGCAATTATTATGGGAGAGGCAGGAATCTAAAAGCTTATACAAAAGGCCCCTTAATAACTCCAGGCAAGATTTACAGAATTGCATTAAATACAAATAAGGGATAGAAAGGATATGACTTTACTTTTAAAGATCACAAAGATGCTGAATGATGAACAACATGTCAGTTTGAATTCCACAGAACGGCACCACTGTATCTAAATGAAAATGTAGTTGAAGTTGTAAGACACGGCAGCATGTATAGCTCTCAGTATGGAGCAATACATTCTTTGTATGATAAAGACCAAAGATTTGACTGTCGACCTTGTGCTCTGAATAGCAGGATCACTGCAGCTGATCCCCCCCCCCCCACAGCAGCTGAGGAAGAGACATGTTTTGTAAAGGACGACATGCACACAGTCGCCCAGCTTTGAACTTTGCTCCTCAGCAGATAACAATGTGGGCAGTGGCTTTGACATAGAGGGAGGGGGTTCATTCTACGGGGGATTGTTTTTCTGCTGTGTGAAGCAAGTATAACCTGCATAACTTAAATGTTTACTGAACTTGCATAATGTGACGTTAAACGGATCCATGAAACAGGGAGACTTTATCTCTCTGACCATCTTCCTTGAGGGCAGGGTGCATCTGCGCCAGGGTTTTGGACCCGCGGTTAAAAAGTAACTTGGCCTCCTGATCAAACGGTGCTCTGCCGTCACCAGGATTACCACATTTGAGGTTCATTCCAACTTTCTCCCCCAGAGAGAGTGTGAGAGCTGCGCAGCCATAAGCTGTGCAACACACCCCTCCCTCGACCCCTCCTCCTCCTCCTGCTGAACCCTGCCCTTTCTTCGCCTGCAGTTTCAGGTCTCCTGGGGTGTAATGTATCCCACACAAAGATAAAAGCTGACCGTAATGTGAAGCAGGTCATGCTTGGACTGAAGTAAATGTCAAAAACCCTTTGACTGATTTTCATACTGATTATTTCCACTTCAGAAGCCACTGGAGCTTCAATTCACTGCAATTCTGAGACATGATTGTGATCATGCCATCCAGTGGCTTTGGTCGCAGTGACATGGTGTCGTACCACCATCTAGAGGCCAGACTGTGAAACAACACTGTTCACTTTTCAGATTCGGCCGCATCGGTCGTCTGGTGACCCGTGCTGCTTTCATCTCCAAGAAGGTGGAGATTGTTGCCATCAATGACCCTTTCATCGACCTGGAGTACATGGTGAGTCGAGAAGATGGCTTTTAAAATATGAGGCATCAGGATTGAAATCAACACCAGTCATAAGCCACATGCTTGTAAATTTAGGTAAACTTTGGGTGATGGTCGGTTATTGTTTTAGTTGCTTGGAAGATAAGAATCCCTCAAGAATATAAGTTAAAGTGACCAGTAAAATATTCATATAATTTCCATCCAAATGTGGAGTGCACAAAATAATTGTCAAATTTATCTTGGCTCTATGCCCACTGGCTGAATTAAATAACATGTAATGAAGGATTCTGTAGTCAGACTTGCTTTCCATCTTTATATGTAAATTGATTTTAAATGTCATGTCTTCTGCTTTAACCAGCTCCTATAATTTCTTATATAAACTCATCTCCTTTTCACATTTCCTCTTCAGGTCTACATGTTTAAGTATGACTCCACCCATGGCCGCTTCCAAGGTGAGGTCAAGGTTGAGGGTGACAAGCTGGTCATCGATGGACACAAAATCAGCGTTTTCCACGAGTGAGTTTGCCAACCAGGCTTTTAATGTGGAAAGCATTTCAGTTAAATTACAACTTCACACACACACTAGTAAAAGGAAGAACCGAGTAAGTGTTTCTTCTGACTAACATTTATTTTTTCAGGAGGGACCCCGCCAACATCAAATGGGGTGATGCTGGTGCCCAGTACGTGGTTGAGTCCACTGGCGTGTTCACCACCATCGAGAAGGCTTCTGTACGTACTCGATCCTGAACCCAAACTCTTGAAAAAGTGATCATTTAAAACCAAATGATGCTATATATGACTTCCAATTGGCTAAAAAGGATGTAGATTATTAAATACAATTTGTAAGAAAGAAAAAAATGCTACCTTGTAGGCTCACTTGAAGGGTGGTGCCAAGAGAGTGATCATCTCTGCACCCAGCGCTGATGCTCCCATGTTCGTCATGGGCGTCAACCATGAGAAGTACGACAACTCCCTCCCAGTTGTCAGGTAAGCATCAGAAAGCATCTTAGTGCGCCGAAATAGAAACTGGTAAAGTTGAAGGCTGTATTTTGAACCTATTTCATTGAATGTTTTACTCACTGTACACCTGCTTCTGAAACATTTTATTTTTTTATTTTTTATTTTTAGCCAGTGCCCTTATTTTTTTAAAATCCTGTTAACTGATGATGTTTCTTCGCCTCTCCATAGCAACGCTTCCTGCACAACCAACTGCCTGGCTCCCCTGGCCAAGGTCATCAATGACAACTTCGGTATCATTGAGGGCCTGATGGTGAGAATACCCCCCCACCCACACCCCACCCCACCCCGTGAACCATCGCGCAGTCGCTAAGCAGCCCTCATAACCAGATTACCAAACGGCCCAAAAAGCCAGCATAATATTAAAATGTGGTTTAATCCTCCTCCTTTCTCTTCCTCTCGGCGTCCATCAGAGCACAGTTCATGCCATCACCGCCACCCAGAAGACTGTGGACGGTCCCTCCGGCAAGCTGTGGAGGGACGGCCGCGGTGCCAGCCAGAACATCATCCCTGCTTCTACTGGTGCTGCCAAAGCTGTCGGCAAGGTCATCCCTGAGCTCAATGGGTCAGTGTTAAAAACGCATGACTGGTATTGCAGTACAGTATGTTATTGCATGAACAAAACTTGCAGTATATGTGGTGAATTCTTGTCAGTTTGAGACTGTTTTTGTTGTCTGTATTTTACAGTAAGCTGACCGGTATGGCCTTCCGTGTCCCCACCCCCAACGTGTCAGTGGTTGACCTGACAGTCCGTCTGGAGAAACCAGTGAGTGACCATAAACTAAAATGGCTTCAATAACCTTTTTTTATTTTTTATTGTTTGAAATTAATTGAAATTAATTCTGGTCATAGTTGATATTTTTCTTGGTGTCCAAAAATTCCACAAAGACCAAAACTATCAATGAAGTGAACGTATTGAGAGATCAATCATGGATTTTGGTCTTTTCATGGAATTTGCAGTGAGTGTTCATGAAATAATACAATATTATGTGAATTGCACTACAATACAAACAAGATATCTTTTCTTCTCAACAGGCCAAATACGATGACATCAAGAAGGTTGTGAAGGCCGCAGCTGATGGACCCATGAAGGGCATTCTGGGATACACAGAGCACCAGGTATGCGTTTGAAGATCAATTATAAGAGACCAAATGTTTCGGCGATCAGTATTCTTGTTGACGGGGCGCCATCTCTTCTCTCTCCTGCAGGTCGTCTCCACAGACTTCAACGGTGACACTCACTCCTCCATCTTTGATGCCGGAGCTGGCATTGCCCTCAACGACCACTTTGTCAAGCTGGTGACATGGTACACCTTCAACATGGATTACTTTCTTGTCCTCTTATCCACTTCCTCTGATGCATATTGATTCCTTTGTTTTCTTCTTCTTAACCAGGTATGACAATGAGTTCGCATACAGCAACCGTGTCTGCGACCTGATGGCCCACATGGCTGCCAAGGAGTAAACCAACCAGCCAGTCGTCAAGTCACTGCACTGTGTCACATCACCCACATTCTCCTGATGCCAGAGTTATAAGTTTTTAACAATGACATTGTATTATCTATGACTCTGCCTGGGTTCCATCAGATAGTCGACTTCCTTTTTTAGATGCCCGAGGAAAGGTCCCACAGAGAACAAACAAGATTTAAATTGGTGACCAACTGCTTTTTTGTATTTGTTAAATCCCCTGTTCTTGTGTGAGATGGCGTGACGGTGTGAGTCTCTGGTACTTAAGTACCACAGAGTCAGTGGTGGAATAAAGTCCTGTTTGTGAGATTCATGCTCTCCTTCTCGTCATTGCACAGAACAAATCTATATTAAGAACCGCTCCGCTGGGATTAATGCTAATGTCGGTGAATTCATTCTGTGTTATTGACTCTCGACTAGGTGGATTTCTGGAAGATCATTTATGCAAGTTTCTCCACTCGTATCGATTTTTACTGCGCCACTCAAATTGCTTTTTATAAAACAGACGCATCTTCATCCCGGTCCATGTGGGAGTATTGTAACATGGCTAACAACTTGACAAAAGCCCATTCTAATGGGCCTACTGATCAGCTGGATTGATTACTTGTCTTAATCAAAGGCTATGGTGGCTGTAAACGCGAAGGATTTATTGGGTAACACCATGCAGCTGCATCTGGGCTTGTGCTCAGTAAGAGGGGGGGGGGGAAAGCATCTAGGAAGTTAAGTAGTGGCTCCCTTCAAGTTACCTTTCAGATTAAATGTCCTTTGAACTTCACTGAAATTGTCAATTGATCTGTTTCTGTGTGAGGATATTGATGGCAGCAAATGCAGTCAGATAAGACAATGTGACTATGTGGTTTTCACCTTGCAGTAAAACCTCTGTATTTATATTCATGAAGGATTGTAGAATTTAATGATACGCCTTCCTCCTCGAGTGTTCTTGACTTTGCTCGATGTTGTGAAGGGATTTTTCTTCACCAAGGAGAGAATTCTGCGATCATCCACTTTAGTTGTCTTCCTTGGTCTTAAAGGCTTTTTGGTGTTGCTGAGTTCACCAGTGCATTCTATCTTTTTAGGAATGTACCAAATTGTTGAATTGGCCACTCCTAATTTTTCTGCTATTTGTCTGGTAGGTTTGCCTAATGATGGCGTTCTTCACTTGCATCGACACCTCTTCAGACCACATATTGCGATTTTCTCATGAACAGCTATCAAATGCATAGTGAACACGTGGAATCAAGTCCAGATCTTTTTATCTGCTTAATTTGTAACGAAGGAACAGGCCACACCTGGCCATGAAACTGCTGGTCAGTCAAATGTCCAATTACTTTTGAGCCTCTGAAAATTGGGGACTTCGGTTAATGTGATATTTTCGTCGAACCCCTTGAATTAAAGTCTGCTCTGCAATCACATCTAGATTGCTTTGTTTCAAATCCATTGTGATGGTGTACAGAGGCAAAAGTACAAAACTTGTATCACTGTGCAAATACTTATGGCCCTGACTGTATCTATAAATCAGTATTTTGCTGACACTATTGAAGCCATAACACCTCACCCGGTTATATGCACTACATGCGTGAAGACTCATGTAGCACATCATGTATGTATGCAAATTGACTGTCTTGGTTCCTTTGTGCACTTTTACATTGACAACAATGATTATCTGAACTGAAGCGTTAACAGACTGGGAGACCTGCGCAGATAGAGGGATGTAGTATTGTAGTACTGAGTCTGTTGTGATGTGACGTAACGTTAAGATATTGCAGTGGATTTATTTTTCTCTCACAGCACATTCTCATCTTTAGTTGGCTTAATTGTGGCTAGAATGACAACTGTCGCTGAGATATTTTTTCAGAAGTAGCTGGCGAGCTGATTTGAAAACTGCCTGCCTAGCAACTGTTGCTAGGCGGTTGCTGTTTGGGGGCAGGGTTTAGTCGACAGTCAAAGCCTTTGATCCGTGACATCAGGTTTAGAGTGCCTTTGATGCTTTGATCATGTCACATACAGAAACATGTATATGGGGCATACAGTCATCCAGCCAGCTAATTCTTTCAGTCTTCATTTCTGCAAGTTTTAAACTGACAGACCTGTACATGAAAACTAAGCAAAGCATTGAATATAACTGACCAATTATACATCCATTTCATTTCACATTCATCATGGATAGAACAGTAGGTTCACAGAAAGAGGAAATGACGGAGGTTACAGTGGATACCGTCCGCCCACTGATTGAATCTTTTTTTAAAAGGTTGACAGCTGAGCAGTGGAGAATATTGAAAATAGGTAACGCTGATGATGCCACTAAAGTTATGTTGGCAGAGTTGCTTCTGGACTTTATGACATTAGTGACAAATTCCTTGTTGGCAAGAATTAAGAGCCTAAATGTATTCATGACTGAGGATCGTATTCTGTCCAGTCTGGGCGAAACACTTCCTCAGAGTTTTGCTAAGGTTCTCAACATTGAAGAGCAAGTCCACTGTGTCAGCTCAGAACGATTGACAAACACGATTGCGAAAGAGGTTGCCGCAAGCGTTAACTCTGCAATCTGCAGTAGTGTAGACACCCTGGACCCCGTAATGACTCCGCGCACCACTCCCCCACATAGGCTTAATGCCATGGTTTGTCATGCCTGCCGTATGTTAAAAGCATTCATGGGCAAGATGAAACTTTTGTGCACATGTCAATCACGAAGTCAGAGCAAAAGTCAGACCACCTCCATACAGGGGGACACTGATGGACAACCAGAGATGCAACATCTGAAGGTGACGGACAGTGATGGCCTCTATCAGCCATCAGCAACAGATCTGGGAACAGATACCCCTGAGACGGTCTCAGGAAGTTCAGAGGACAGCATTCTGATCGCAACAACTAAAGCGGTCCAGGAAATAATTAGCAACCAAGTCACTGAAATCACAAAACCTCTTTTGGATGGTTTGACCGATTCCGAATACAAGTTGTTGCAATCTGACACCTCTCGGGAGATTGAGGTTATTGCAGATGACATCGCTCAGTTAATTGTTGAAGAAAGAGATTCTACAAGCCCAAAAATGCAACAGGAGCCTGAACTGTGTTTGGAAGGAGTGGGCAACAAGATAAAGACCTTTTTTGCAAAGTGCTTTGCCAAATCATCTATACATCGCATCGTAGCACAACTTAAGACCACATTCTGCCACGACTCCAAAGTTGAAAGCAGACAGTCAATGCAGTCACTGGTTGCCAGTGTTGACTCTCTGCTTCTGAAAGAGGATGGTGAGAAACAACAAAAGAGTGGAAAAGAGGTTTGTGTGTTTCGTAGGTTGGAAAAAGATATTTCCAGCGGTAAAGGGCTAGAATTTGCAAATGACCTCAGTGATCGCCTCTACAATCACGTCATGGACAGGCGGACGCCTGATGTTACTTCAGAATCAACTGGATGTAAGACAGCACCTATGCATGTTGCACGTAATACCATCTATGGTGACATACACAGCAAAGTGTGGTGTTCCCTGGGACTGTTGAGGTGGTGGCTGAACTGCCAGGCTAGCACCCAGAGTGACAAGGCGATGCTCGCTTTTAAGGACACAAAATCAGTGACACCAACACAGTCACCAGAGTCAGTGACACCAACACAGTCACCAAAATCAGTGACCCCAACACAGTCACCAGAGTCAGTGACACTAACACAGTCACCAGAGTCAGTGACACTAACACAGTCACCAAAATCAGTGACCCCAACACAGTCACCAAAATCAGTGACCCCAGCACAGTCACCAAAATCAGTGACCCCAGCACAGTCACAAAAAAGGTCAGTGACCCCAGCACAGTCACAAAAGTCAGTGACACCAATACAGTCACCAAAATCAATGACACCTGCACAGTCACAACAGTTAGTGACACCAGCACCGTCACCAGAGTCAATGACAACAGCACAGTCACCAGATTCAATGACACCAACACAGTCACAAAAAACAATGGCACCAACACAGTTCCCAAAGATCATCAAGAAGGGTGTATCCTTGGCAACTGGTTCAGTGTCCGATGGTGTGCGGGATGCAACAGCACAGAAAGATGAAATTGAAAGCAATCAAAGCAAAATGTCTGTCAGCATAATTGTGGAGAAGCTTGTGTCGCAGACTTTCAAAAAAGCAAAGGTGAACTGCACCTTCGGAAAGCCAGAGACCATCATTAAGCGCTTGTTTGAGAAAATATGGGCCGAAGTTGAGGGTGAAGATTTTCACATCACCTCAGACACTTTTAGAAAACTTGACAAGGCCGTTTTCAAGGACCTGTGCAAGAAATGGTGCTGTGCAGACAAAGTGCTGGTTTTCATGAATTTAGAGGAACCAGAAATTGAAAAATTTATAGCATCCTCTTTCAAAAAGCACCTGATCACACCACCAGGGAGGTTTAATGCCAAGTTCTTCTCTGTGAGAATTGACAGGTGTTGCCCTTATTTAAAGCTATAAAGGCTTACAGATTAAATGCGGTTTTGGGACCCGCTCTGAAGAGGACTAGATGTGAGACAGAGCTTGAGCTCTCAGGGCCCCCTCAGCAGCGTGACCTCATAGCTAGAAGTTGAGGGTTTGATTCCTGGTCAAGAGACTTTCTGAGTTTGTGTGTTGCCTGCTTTGGCGGTGTGGGTTTACTCCGGGTGCTCCGGTTTCCTCCCACCTTCCTATACACCATGCAGCAATTGGACATTAAGCTAATGGGTTTTATGAATAAAATGTAATAATTGGTTTGATGATTCAAATAAAAAAAATGTTCAAATTTAATTTCTGCTTATCACTCATTTGCAATCAGACGTTCTGCTCATTCACTTTCACTCAGGTCAAACATTTTGGGTAGAAAATACAAAGAAAGGAATATATTGTATCACTAACAATAACATTAAATCAAAAATTATTCAAGTTCAAATGTGAGAGTTTCAATATGTAAATCAATATTTTTGGCCATAAAGACAGTGGAGAGCGGCCTGGTCCCCCTGGATGACCACAAGGCCAACAGCAACATGGGGCTTAACAAGACCCTGGAGCCTCTCTTCCGCTTCCACCTGCGAGGACTGTTTTCTATGATGAGTGACCAAGAAGACTCAGAACCTCACTGAGAAATATATGGACATTATTGGAGTGGCAAATTAGAAAATGCACTGCTCAGTAGCAAAGTGACCTGAACATCGCACATGTCTGAAGTATTTAAATTCAGTGACCACATGCTTATAACTTAATGAATATGGAATAAACATGTATTGACAAAACTCATCAATTCTCCCTCTTCCTTTGCAAGGTAATAATAGCCCCTTGGAAACTATGGTTTGAAGACATGAAAAATGTAAAATATTAATCAATTAAATCATCGTGAAACAACTCGAGCAGTATTCTAGGCTTGATTTATATCCCAACACACAACCTTAAAGAAAATCATGTAGTAGTCACAAAATGTTGAATTTGGGTATTTCTTTTTTATTTACATATATTTCACATAATAAATGATGGAAAGAATTCACAAAAAGATTAATCAAGACAGATGTAGTGTGTTTCCTCTCTCCCTCCCTCCCTCTTCCATCTCACCAGCCACCGAGACTTAGCGTACAGGATAGAAAGGCTCGACAATCTCTGCAAGGGACTTTTTTTCTGGTGAGATTAAAGAAACTATTTGATTACACACATAGACACTTTCATCATTCAGTTTCATTTTTGTGAAGAGAGGTTATCCGCTCTTGTTGTTTTTGTTTTGGCCGGCCCATACTCATGCTTTGAAGACAAGTGGCATTCAAACACATGGACATTTATTTTCAAATCTAGTCAAGATCCAAAGTTTCCAAATATGCCAGATTATATATTAAGTGATAGACAAAGTTTTGATGTGAGGTTCAGCCACAAACAGTGGTTGAATTTTGTTTGTCTTTTTAGTCTTTTTGTTTGTATTAATGATCAGAAATGATTTGTCTCTTATTATAAGTAATGTAATATACTATAGCTCCAATGAAGTGTTGCAACACGCAAAACAGAATATATACTATATAGTATACCTCAGAGTGGAAAACAAAAGTATTTATCTGTCTTTATACCTAATTAAAGGTTCATTTTAATAGTAATATTGGTGTTCTGAGATGCCATGAATGTTATTAAAAGTTACATAAAAGACAACAATATTTCAAAAATGAACACTGTGCTGTGATAACAAACTAAGAACTCAAGGTTTTTGTGACTACTTCATGTAATCATGCACAAAGGCACTGTGAATAAAAAGTGACATTCTTCAACCCCTGCTATAAGTTCTTTTATTTTCCTCACTATTACTCTCTCTCCAGGTATCACGTCCCTGCTGGGGAATGGCATGGTGTTGTTTGGTCTACTGTAGGGAAAGAATGAAGCTCAGACCTCCAGACTCATGACCATCAACCTGGCTCTGTGTGATTTTGGCTTCAGCCTCTTGGGGGCGCCTTTTTCATCATTTCCAGATACAGAATACTTTGCTATCAACCAAAAAGCAGCCAGGTGTGAATTCAGGGTGGTGACACTGTGAGTATAATACTACCTAGCAACTAGACCAGCAGCCATTTGTCAGATGTTAAGATGGGGAATAAGGTCGTCTCTAAATGACAGAATCTATATTTTTCTCATCCTGATGTTATGCTTCGGATTTCCTATGCTCACCATCGTCACTTAATATTTGGCCAACCTGCTGAAGGTGAGGACAACTGCTGCTTCCTGACACAAAATGGAGGGTTTATCTGTATTCTATAATTATTTTTGTTTTAACGTAATATTCACTCCTTTAAAGCCAAAGAGTAGAATATGAAAATTGCAACTCTGGCACCCTCTAGTGATAGTTCTGAAAAAGGCAGCCAGGGAATTCCCAAACCAGCAAAGGGAGAAAATACCTTTTTGACCCAGATGCTCAGGGGCCCAAAGGCTGGTTTGTGATGGTTTTCTTTACGAATATGCAGCCCTAATGCATATAAAGCCTCATAAAAATTGGCATTTAACTATTTTCAGGAGCAGGTTGTTTGACAACCTTAAATTGGGTACACATAATAAATATAGGCGAGCTAACAAACAAATAACAGCCTGTGGGTGTCAATCAATGACAGAAGTATAACAAAAAGAGGACTCCTAACTCTGAATTTTTAAGGATCTACCTACATCTCTAACACAAAGATTAAAAAAATAAACCCTCAGCTGACTGAGCTGCCCTGCACTATCCAAACATAACACAGTAAAGGCAAATACCCCTTCTCCCTAGCATAAGTAGACAATAGTTAACGTACAATTATTATTATTACACTGATAGTGTAACAGACAAGCTGTTCAACCTGACCCAGTCCCAATCTCAGTGCCTCGGATTCACAGATTTATGTTTCATCAACAGACAAACGTGAGTGACACAGTGGCCAGCTGGTCATGTGAAATGCAAGAATAACAGCTCACAGGGCAAAATAAGTTGCATACTGGCAGTGAAACTGGGAATCCTGGATTGGTGAGCCAGACAGGCTGCTCTCTTCCAATCACAGATGTCAAGGTGGATGCATGGTCTACCAGAACAGGGAGTTCAGAGAAGCTTTAGTCCATTTTTTTAAAAAAGCAAATGACCTGCTGACACACAGTGAAAGCGGGACTCTGGGCCTCAATTGCTGTTAGTGAGCCAGCCTTGGCTTCAGTCCCGTTTTAAAAGCTTAATTGAGCGTTTAAAGATGTTATGTTTGATTGTGCTTGGCTCTTGCTAATTATTGTTTGTTTTAAACATCAGTAACACTGCCTTGTTGAGTAGCTGTATTCTACTGCAAACAAACAGTTAAACAGTGTATTTACGGTATCCAGCTCTTGCTCCTGCCTGCGGTAGCAGTTAATGGCCCGGCGCTGCTACTCGTGTGTTTACGGTACCCAGCTCCTCCTGCCTGCGGGCTCGTCTTGTTCCCAGAACTCCAGTGACGCCGGGTTTCTCATTTTTATTCATTCGCGCTCTGCGTCTTTTTCTTCGTTGGAGTACCTTTATTTAGCAAAGCATCTGGTCCTGTGTTGCCGCATGTTGTATAACTGTTCGCAGCCCATTTTGGAGTCGCTTCGGGATGTTTGGCTGATCCGCCAGCCGCCGTTAAGACCTCTCAGCTTTAAGGGTACGATTCTTATTTCGACACGGTTATACAATCAGGTAAATACTGCCGCGGTGCGCGTACGGATTTACGTTTAACAGCCATTTATTTATTCATCCCGTCGTTGTATTTTGTTGTAGCAAGATCATCTCCGTCCGTGTTCATGCCAGATCTGCAGCGCTTCAGTTTTCCATACCATAGCATGAATCCTTTGTTGGGGGCCAACACGCATCTCCAACAGCATCCACAGCAGAGCCCAGCGTCCGGACACCCAGACTCTCCTTCAGGCCTCCTGCCCGACGCCGTGTTCGGTGGCCCGGACCCGGCGTTCCTCCTGCTGGGCGGGCAGCCCGGCTCGGGGCCTGATCAGCAGGGGCCTGACTTCACCGCACCCCCACAGACCTCCGCTTACCTCCACCACAACCACAGCAGCCATCACTACCAGCACCGCGCTGGGCCGCACCCCCCCGCAGCCATGGCTCTCAGAAACGACTTGGGCTCCAACATCAGCGTCCTCAAAACTCTCAATCTGAGGTTCCGATGCTTTTTGGCAAAGGTGCACGAGCTGGAGCGCAGAAATAAGATTTTGGAGAAGCAGCTGCAACAGGCGCTGGACGCCAACAAGGGCTGCCAAGGTGGATGCTGTGACAGCAGGGCGCATACCCAGGAGGCTGGTGTGCAGACCGGATTCGTCGGGACCATACCGCTCAGGCCCGGCTCCCTCCCCTTCCACAACACCAACAACTCAGCCAGGAGGCCTACAACACTGTTCACACCACCACTCACAGCAACCCTCCAACCTGACAACACCATTTCAACCCAGACACACGCCACTTGTAACCCAACCATCACCATCAGCCAGTCCTCTCCCTGTGTGGACTCTCCTGGCTCTGGCTCTAAAACGGTCCCTAACGCCACTTCCAACAACCCTCCTCCACGGTTCCTCCCCGGCACCATTTGGTCCTACAACCACACCCGGAGGTTCGGCCCCGGTGCGGAGCGCCTGACCAGCCCAGGGGTGTCCTGGATGCACCCTGATGGGGTTGGGGTTCAGATTGACACCATCACCCCGGAGATAAGAGCCCTGTATAATGTCCTGGCCAAAGTGAAGAGGGAGAGAGACGAGTATAAACGCAGGTAAATGCAGTGACGCCCTTTTATTCCACTTTTAACAAGCCCACAGGGGCATTTCTACTGAGCATGGTGTTGTCCTTTACTTTTGTGGTGTGTGTGTAGTGTGTTACTTTGGAGGAGTGAGCAGAGCAGTAAAGCAGCTGCAGACCAGCTGCCTCCAACATAAGCAGCGTCAGCACAAAGTCTCTCCATCCATCACCTCCAGCATGACCCTTCATCCGCTTCATGGCCGACCACAGAGGCAGGTGCTGCTGCTAGAAATACACCCAAAAGTTAACGCATCGCAAGCTAAATATAAAGAAGAATGAAGGTCAGAGCTTAATAGAGTCTGTGGCACGGATGTTCACTGCAAAGCTCCCGAGACGAGACATGATTTGGCATAGTTTACAGGAATATTAGGGGAAATCCATCATGAAATACAGCTCACTTTGATTGTCCAGTAGGTTTTTATTTTGAAAGTCTTTTAAGATGAAAGACGGATCGATGATGCCATTTAAAAGCAAAAAGCTGGAGCTGGTCCAGATAGGCCACAGTAAATTTTGAAACAATCCCTATCAACTCATAGTGATTTCGTTTTACTGGCATATATGGACAGCTGAAAACCGCACAATGTACGTTGGATCTAGAGCTGAAATGATTAGTCCATTATCACAAATATTTTTGTATAGATTACTTGTTTAGTCTTTTGCTGTTTTTTGTATGACAATTTAATATTTTTGAGTTTTGGAACAAAACAAGCGATTTGAAGAAGTCACTTTGGGCTTCAGGAAATTGTGATGTGCATTATGTACCGTTTTCTGTCATTACATGGACAAAACGACACCGACACCAAAACAATGACATCACCAGTTCTAACTATGGATGCTCTGTTTTCAAATTTAGGGAGACAGCTGTCTGCGTTTGCAGATCACAGGAATTGCACAATGTGAGCTCTCATTGAGGGTGGAATCTCCCTTTTTAAATACTTGAAGAAACAGCCCACAATTTCTATAATGACCTTGAAGGCTATTTGACAGTTGGGGATTAAGTATTATCTGTCCGGAGTGACCTGCCGTAGCCCCCATGTTATGTCCAAATGAGCAGCCATGCATTGTTCACAGAGACTCTGACTCTTTGTGAAGGAGGCAGAGGGAGACAGTGTGTGACATCAGACACTTGATTTAATTGCATGTAGAGACTTGAGAGGGGTCTGGGCTCCCTGTTAGCTTGCTGTGGGTCTCACTTTACCTCGGGACAATGGGGACATTACAGGCTGTTTCTCCAAGTGGAAATCACTCCAGTTTTATGGCCCTTATCTATGCAGTCAAATATTTATACCAGATCCCGATTTAATAATGTTGTAGCCTCTGCGCGTGACTTTCATATCTATTCGAGAACTATGCTCTCCTTTATCTTAAACATTTTGGTGCATTTTGCCTGTTTTTTTTTCCCCAAACGTTTTCTTCCTCTGGCTTTTATTCATTCCACTTTTGTTCTTTTATTCAAGGACAACCTCTCTTTCTCCCCCTTTCTCCCGCCTCTGTCCCTGCCCCTCTGTGCCCCTCACTCCACCCGCTCTGCCCATCACACTTTCACGTAACCCCAACAAACTGAACACTTTCTCTCCCTCTCTAATGCTCCCTGCCTCTTCTCTTTCCCCACTGCGCATCCCTCTCTCCACACTCCAAACTGTATCTGCAATGCAGCATGCACTGCAAGCTGTAACTGCTGGACGGGGGCTTGGCTTGCAGAAGGTGGCACGTCTCTGCTTTCCTCTGCGCTCTCACCTTACTGATCAAACAAGCATCCTCTTCGACAACAACAACTCCTGTTTCATGACTCAGTTTCTTTCAGATTTAGCATTCCCTAACGGTCTGTGTGCCGCAGCATTCTGCATTTCAAACAGCATTTATATAAGTGGGTACGGACTCCGCAGCGAGTCGGACTCATGTGTGTTGTGAGAAGTCACAGAATCTGTGATCTGTGCCCTGGCTTTTAAATGTATTAAATCTCCGATTCACGGGCCAATCGTCTGAGCTGCACCGTAGCGGCACGCAATTCATCAAACAAGCGATTCATCAGGGAGTGAATAAGCAACTCACTTGCTCTTGCTTTTTGAAGAATCCTGGACGGCAGCGTCATGAGATGTTATGGAGCGGTGGTTTGGAAAGACTAAAGTGCTAAAAATTGTATATCATCTGGCTGGACTGCCTTTCTGTCTTTTTGACCTTTCAGACACCTGAAATAGTTCAGTCATGGGCATACCTGCATTTCTAAGCAGGTCCACAAGATGCATAAATGGAAAATGCACAGTCACATATCACATCTGCGTAATAATGTATGAAAGCCATGGCCTGAATGTTCTTTGACTGTTTATTCTCCGTTTACATTAAGACACTGACTAAAAGATTGTTTGTTTTTTATATCTTGTGTGTCTCTTAGATGGGAAGAAGAATACACTATGAGGATGGATCTGCAGCAGAAAATTGCCGACCTACAAGAGGTAACTGTGTGTGTGTGTGTGTGTGTGTGTGTGTGTGTGTGTGTGTGTGTGTGTGTGTGTGTGTGTGTGTGTGTGTGTGTGTGTGTGTGTGTGTGTGTG
>JAVQJF010002002.1:0-46453 GCA_036023855.1 Gadopsis marmoratus
GTCCAGAGCACCTGCTGCCATTTTCCTGCACCCCAGTTCCTGTTTTCATGCATAGTTGAGTTGCTTGGCCTTGTTTCCATGTCGGAGGTTTGGCTTTTTGGCTGCAACTATTCCATGAAGACCACTTCTGGCCAGACTTCTCCGGACAGTAGATGGGTGTACCTGGGTCCCTCTAGTTTCTGCCAGTTCTGAGCTGATGGCACTGCTGGACATCTTCCGATTTCGAAGGGAAATAAGCTTGATGTGTTTTTCAGTTTCGTTGGCCGACCACTGTGTCTACGATCTCAGCGTTGCCAGTTTCTGTGCAAGTGTATCTATTAAAAGTGATGCTGGTTTGAAGGCAAAGGGTGGTAACACCAAATATTGATTTGATTTAAATGTTTCTTTTGTTCGCTCACTCATCATTTTGTTAATTGATGAAACTAAACTATTATTTTCCAGAAACATATGATCTCAATGCCCAAGCCGCCTTCTAGCGATCACATCAATGATTTTAATAAATCCCTCATGAAATGATATCCTGCCCATTTCAATAAAAAAAGATTAATATTTCAAAAGCTATCGAAACTGCACTTTACTTTAAATCTGCAAAAACATTATCAATTGAAAATCAGTGTAATAAATAGTCAAGTGGCAACTTTGTTACCAAATAAGCCGTGTTGACCTTTAAAATCTTGGCAGTATCCGTCATTGATCACAATCACACGCCACCTTACATGTATGGACAGCATGTGCATGAACCTCATCCCATCATATCGCATCACATCACATATCTGAAGCTGGGTGTGTTCATTGCCCTTGCTCTCCTTAAAGCGGCTCCCTGCTCCGATCTAATTTCATTAATTTCGGGTTGTGGAAGAATTTGATTGGGTGGTTGGGGCACGGAGGACGGGGCGAGGGGATCTTTTACCTTGGCACAGATAAGAAGACAAACTAGATTTGAGAGCGGATAGATCTTGTCAGCAGCACACACCGCCTTTTGGCAAGCGCAGCAGAGTCGATATTGAGCGGGGCCTTTCTTAACTCCTAAGATTTACAGTATCTGGAGCTCCGCAGCCTCATACTTCAGTAGATGGATGAGTATTTCATACGGAGCCAACTGGCGCAACATGAGTTGAGCTGAAGGTCATTGTGACTAATTTCCAGCTCAGAAGCTGGGTGGCTGGAGACAAAGCTGCTAAATTTCTACTATTGACTTGTTTTTATAATACAAAGAAGACGGCCCTATGACAAAGAACAGACTGTAGCCCAGTGCTGGTACTGTACAGCATTGGGGCAACACACATGTACAGACTGTACAGTGCCAAAGACAGTTGAGACTACAGTAGTAGGGAGTGGGTACAGATTGCCGTAGAACCTCGAGACATATGGCAGGGCGCCCCATGCCTCCCAGCTAATTGACTCCTAATGAATCACTGGTTTGGCATGCTACACGTCCCTTGTGATGGTTGGTGTCATTGATGTATTGAAGATGCCCAGTCCTCTGGAAGTGAAGTGGGCAGTGACGGCTGCTCCGACTGAACATGGGAGGCAGGCTGACACTGCTGGCTTCACACTGAACACTTCACTCACTCACCAGATGTTACAGGCCAAGGCACAAGGATTACTAGCCACCCAGATCCACACAATGGAAATGATTGTGTGATGGGCTGGCAATTCACTGCCCCATTTGTTTCCAGTAACACTCTCTGTAGTGGTGGGGTCACCGCCTCATTGTCGAATCAACAGGGTCAGTGCAATAAGGGACTGTGAGAAAACACTTAAAGTCAATGGTGCTTGGCTGCTGTTTTTGCAGAATGTACATATCTACAACTGAGAAAATACCATGTGAATAGATGGAAACATTACATAAGCCTTGACTGCCATTAGCAACAACTGCTGGCCTAATTGTTTTGCTCTTCAGATCACTTTTTTTCTCCTTTTCACATGTAATTCTATAATAATACCTGAAGTGTACTTTGACATTGGTTTGATGCTTTTGTAAACAGAACGGTCCCATTTAGCATTATATCTAAATGGATATTGGAAAAAAATGTATGAATTCAAATGTAAAAAGATGTGAATGGAAATAGAGTTGCGATTTAAAGTCTTGTTATATGGTGAAAACAATAATATCTTCTATTCTGTGGGGGCTGTATTCAGTTTTAAAAGTGTGGGCCTATTTCCAATATCATTACTGAAACAGGTCCAGCCCAAACACATTGGAAAGAATATGTTCGTATAAATATTTTCCAATTTCAGGTTTTATATTTTGCACAACAGCTTGTTGATGTCAGCGAGTGAATTGTTTCCATTAGATTACCCTGTCTGAGCTAAATATTCTCCCGGAAGATACTATATCTATATACTGTATATGCTATATCTCTCATTATGGGGGTTATGTGCCAGACTATGTCTTGGCCAGGACCAGTTGCAAGACATATAGTCCAGCAATGAAGCCCCCCAAAAACAGCGTTGTTTTTATGCTTCTTCTTATGTAACTTTCGGGAAGAAAGCGAATGAATGGTATTGCTCAAAATGCCAATGTGTTCCTTTAAACGCCCGTGAATTCCTTTTCTTTGGCTGCTTTTGCAGCTTGTAGTTTGAGTCTTGGCTTCTGACACATTTGGTTGCCACAAACCTCACATTGCACTCTCAACTTCAGATGCACCTGTCATGTTGATTACGCTGAAGCATGTGCATCATTCAGCATCCTAAATGCACCGTTATCTGAGCAATCTCCGCCGTTTTCAACTGAGGCAACCTCTGACCTGCCCCTGCCGGGAGCCACATCCTCATTAATGAACAAACCAGATGTGATAAAGCCACCAGCAAAATAAGAACTCAGACACAATCTAGCAAGCTCATTAAAACTGCTTTTATGAAAGATTTAGGCCACTCCAGCAAGCGTGTGTCTAATGCTGAAACGCTACATTGATGTCAGTGTAGCCTCTGTTCGTTAGATGCATTATCTCAGAGCACTTGGGAAATCTTAGGGGAGTTCAAGTTGAGGTAATGCCACTGCAATATGAGGAGAAGCGACAAATGTGATAATACCTCAGGCTTTCAGCGAGACAAAAGGCAAGAGGTAACACTACGGCAAATGGGCGAGACAACCCCAAGGATTTCAGAACAAGGAGTGCAAAACAACAACCAGTCGAAATGTTGTCCCTGCTTTGTTGTAATTGTGCTGGGATAACATGAAAAAGAAATATCCGAACCACTTTCACCATTTTACAATAATTGCAAAAGGGGGGAAAGCATTATAGTTTTAATCGGATAAGATACAGCTCCCATATCCACTAGCTGCTTTTGCTGTCAGGAGCTAAATTAAGTGTCTTGATTCCACTGGGAGCCCCAACAAAGAAGTCTTTACTGGAGAAGTTAATGCTCTCTAGTGTTTTGTTCAGCTCCATCTTAAGCCCCGCAATCACACTGGGCTGCAGAGAACTGTCTTGGGATGACAAATGGAAATTATACTGTATGTAGCCCTTGTGTGTGTGTGTGTGTGTGTGTGTGTGTGTGTGTGTGTGTGTGTGTGTGTGTTTCTGTGTGTGTAACACATGTGTCCTACAATCGAGCCAGTGAGCGCAGCTTAGGATCTATTGCAGAACATCCCCCATAAGGAGATTACTACAGGCAGTTTGGACAATAGGCAGAAGTTGCCAATGAACTTTGGCACCAATGTCAAAATGCTAATGGCGACCTTTGCTTATATGCCGCCTAGCCGCAACTTAAACATGATTGTGGTCATTTGAGAGCACAACAAGAAGTAGGTGAGCCACATTATTTCACCAGCAGCTTATTTTATGGCTGCTAGCTGTTTTGTTATACTGCTTTTCGACAGCAGTAGCCAAGGCCATTTTCCATCAATGCCTGCTCTTACATTATTGCTCAAGCAGAAAACACAGGACATCATGATAGACATATGGTCCAGTACTGAACTGGTCTTCTTGGCTCATATTCAGTTTTACCCAAGGGGGGGTGGGTTTAAGGTTTAAGAGGTTAAAATCATGGAAACACACTCCACTAGTATGAAGATTCTAAGAAATTGTTGCAAATGAGTCTTACAAAATTGTACTTTGCAAAGCATAACTCTTATTTTTCACAAAACAAGAGCCAAATTAGATCAAATGACTCACTAATACGAGTCTGTTTGGCTCGTAGTCAATATGTTTACATATGGTGCCACAAACAACAACAGACGATTATTATCTGATATCCATCCGTCTCTCTTCGGGAAAATCCTAATGTGGGCGCAACTGCACGGCCTGACGCTGTTTAAACCCCCCCACCCCCCCACAGACGCTTCTTCAATTAATAGGATAGTTTTTATCCCCACTGTGACACTTAGAGGTGAAAGAAGCCCAGAGGACTCGCTCCTCTGCAGGCCTGTGCACTGTAGACTTTGGCTCAGCGCTGCCGGTCAGACCGGTGATGCTGCGCTGTGCGCTCTCATCCAACCATCCATCCACAGGTACTCCCCCCCCCCCCATATGCAGCCTGCTGAGCATTTACTAACCGCTTCTGAACAGAAATCAATACCTTTAGCAACATATGCGTCATCATTCACTCAGCATCAGAGCGGGTTAGCGCGCAGTGGGGCATCTCTTCATTTGAATATTGGTGGGGGGGGTGCAGACGTGGTTGAAAAAGCTGTTAGCTGTTTCCTGATACTTGCATCTTTAGCAGGCATCTTGTAAAGCAGCCGACGCTGCACGCGTAGCCTAAGTCGTGCATGCATTTGGAATCATCGCCAAACGAAATGTCCGTTTCCAGTTTGTGCGCAATTCAATTTGGGACAGCGGGTTATTTGACAGGCGACCGGCGTTTGCGCTCCAACCGACCCCACGTTCAGATCCAGCGGGCGCCGTCGACGGTCTTACTCACGAGCTCATTTCTGATCTCATTTGTTACATTCGATCACATATGTGGCCGTTTGTCAGCCGTCCACAGCGGACTGTTCCGCAGCCCGTCCATAAATCCTGACACGCCGCTGAGCCGCCTTGCATCCTTAAACAGCTACAGCCTCGCAGTTTTAAAGGCTCCCGTTAATGGAGAAGCTCGGGTCTGAGATGTCACTCACCTTTTCTCAGCTGATGCGTCTCTGGAGTGTCCCATTTATGCGTTTTAATCCACATCTGTGTCCCCTTCATTTGAGCGCTCTATGTTCCCCCCATTGAGAGAGAGAGAGACAGAGGGAGAGAGAGGGAGAGAGGGAGAGAGAGAGAGAGAGAGAGAGAGAGAGAGAGCGTGTTTAAGAAAATCCATTTGTTAATTCCATTTGCCGGACACACAAGGTGAAATCACATTGCCTCGCTTTTTACATGTTCGAAATTCTTCCCGTAAAGCTCTATCTTCTTCTTCTTCTTTCTCCCCCTCTTCTCTCCAGCTCTGAAGTTGCCTGGTTACCCCTGTTTCTCATTCAAGGAGGCTGAAGGCTGCATACAGCGGCCAATCACAGCAGCAGCCGGAGAGATTAACTATTTCTTGGCTCCACTATTCTAGACTCGGGCGAAAATGAGGAGAGTGGGCGGGGAAACTGGGCCCCCGGTGACAGAAAAAAAAAATTAAAATGCACAGAGAATAATGTGGAGCGAGGGGATCCGTTAGAGGGAGAATGTGTGGAGGGGGGTGGGGAGGGGAGGCAGGGGATTAAACATTTTCGAGAAATAAAAGGACTGAGGAGAGGAGGAGGGACCAGTTGCCACTTCTCACATCAACAAAGATCTAAGTGAAATGATAGCCCAGACATGCTGGATGTTCTGCAAACCTGCAGTGGAGCAATCGCCCAGCCATTCCTCCACCTTCATTGGACAATCGGTCTTTAAGGAGCAGAGATCCTCTCATTTCTGAAATCCCCAAAAAGCAATCCATCAGGGTAATTGATCGCCCCCCTTTAACCAGCCATCCATCAAGTCGAAGCACCCCCCCTCCTCCCTCTTGCTTTCACCCCTGTCCCACTTCATTCGCCTCATCATAGGGTGTATTGATTTCAATTTCCCCCTCCAGCCGGGGTGAAAGGTGTAGCGGTGTGAGCCAGCTTCAATCACTAATACACAGCACGTGGGGGCATAATGACCCCCCACCTTCATGTTCTGCTACTGAGGGGTCTCCTACATCCAGGTCAGGCCCCCTCACACACACACACACACCTACAGAATGACAGCCTCGACCTTTGTGAATGGCTGCAGCCTGCACACTGGTGGCTTCAGACTGGCCCCCACAGGGTGCCATGCAGAAGTGCTGGTGCATTATGGGGGAACAGTCGGGGGTCCTGACAGCGCAACAACAAGCTTCTCAAAGAGACAGCACACAGTAGGTTGAAGGGGGGGGGTGACCCATGCGTGGGGGTGTGCACGAGACAGCAGATAGAAGTCGGCATGAAATATCTTTTTTGCTACATCTCAAACGTCAACATTTATGTTTTTCAAAAAGCAGTTCTTTTGTGTTCTACATTACAAAAAGATGTCATTCAGTTCTGATTCGTGCTTTGATGCCGAAAGAGTTGACACGCGATAAAGAAGAAAAAAGTTCTTCTCTTCATTTTTTTTGTCGTGTTGCAGCCACTGAGTGTGATTGATATATCGCTGGCTTCACTTCATCCCACAGATTACATATGAAAACAACAGTGTTGGGGTCTTCCCTCCCCCACTGCCGGACCAGAGATGTGTCTGTGTGTGTGTGTGTGTGTGTGTATATACGCAGGTGTACAGTTGTGTGTGCGTGTAACACACTGGCATAAGTACACACACTCACACGTACACTTAGCAGTTGATTGACGTGTAACTCTTGGCTTGAGCACAGCTTAATCCCGGTGCTTTCACAGATGGACTCAGTCTTCCTCTTTTTGTCTGGTGTCAGCAGCAGTGGCATGTCATACATTTACACACACACACACACACACACTGTACGATGTACTTTTGTTTACTGGGGAGAGAGGCTGCTGTGTGGGTTCTAATCCCCTCTGTAACCCGCCCTCCGTTTAGCGGCCACCCCTGATTCTGTGCACACACACATACACACACAAATGCACACAGGCATCTAGTCTTTGGTCATTAAAAAAAACAAAGGAGGTCAGTGTCAGGCAGCTGGGTCCTGTGAAGCGAGAGTTAATCCTCATTTTCAAGGCCCACAGACAAAAAGAAGCCTCACAGCTGAAATGTTTCATGAGTTACACATGAACACATTACCATTGTGCCACCTTGTTCATCCATCCATCCACCTTCACAACAACAGGGAGCATGTGTGTTGTCGTTCAGTCTCTCATCTCTTCGTAGGTTGATGCGGTGCATTATTAGCATGAGTCGAGAGGGGAAAGATTAGTCTTTTCTCCCCCTCCTTAATCGTACTCCACTTCTGCAAAGGCTTTGATTTCCATGTAGATGGAGCTGCGCTGATAACGGACGGGGAACTGCCCCAGAGGAATGAGGCAGAGCGATAAGGAGAGCAGATCCCCATCCAGACAAAAAAGACAAAGAGGAGAGTCATCACCCCACATGGCGGTTAATCTCCATTCAATCCAGAGATTACCGCAGTCAAAAATTCTCAGCGGCGCACCCCAGCAAATGACTAGTCATATCCCAGAGGAGAAGTGGTTAACTGGTGGCCCCCACTGCGAAACCATGGAGTGAAAGCTGATCAATAATTAGTTCCTGGTTACAATGACATTGTAGCGACTTTGGAATCACATGCACGTCAACGCTAGAAAACATGCTTATTGGACACACACGAGATGCTGATTTGCGACAGTGTTCCCTGGGCTTACAGCTCGCTGAAGGCTTGACAGACTTGGCCATTCAGCGGTATTGTTGACACAAGAAAACAGTCACAGAATGAGCGCGTTACTGAGGAGAGCGGGCTGTTTTGTCCGTATTGTGCTCAGCCTCCACTGACTTCTATGCTAATGGACTGTTTTAATCAAGTCTACTCGTATTGTTGTAGCAGTGTGTAAGTGATTAGCATTCAGAGAGGAGCGGCGGGGAGAAGCCTGACATCGATAAATGACATGTGACCTTTGACCCCGACTGCTCCGGCTGGTGAAAGGTTCCTCTCCTTTTACCAGTCTCACCCCAGGCTCTTAATTTCCTGTAGCATGGCTAATCATAATGTACTGAGACACAAGCAGGTCTGGAGGCCTCAGAGTACAAGGCGCGGAGCACCTTTGGTAAAGTACTGCACCCATTGTTTTAGAGCATGCAAGTTATTCAAGCTAATCATGTCACAGTTGTGCAAGCCAACGATCATTCCTTTGAAAGTTGCTCAGTGGCGCATGAAGCCAAATTTTGAGTATAAAATTACCTGGCTTTGCAGCCCACAGAGCAAGCACACTAGCGTTTCCTTTAACTCCACCTTCCAACGGGTCAGTCTCAGGCTTGTTCACATGAATGGCAGTAACTCTATTACTCTGGATTTGGCTATAAGTGAACTTTACAACTTTTGGTGCATAATTATTTAAATAAGGGCTAATGTGTTAAATAAGTGCACCTTTACAGTGTACAATTATCCACTAACCAGACATCTTTCACAACATGAGTCAATGGGAAAAGTACTCTTGGGCAATCACGTGATGGGCCTGAAGTTGTAATTACACAGTTTGGAAACTTGGCACACTTCTTGGGGGCTTGTTGCAAGCAGGGCATCAAGGAACACGGGGGATAGGACCCAAATGCAGACGACTGAGGCAGAGCAGATGCACTGATTTTAATAACAAAAATTAGATGGAAAGGCTTATGGGAAGGTGAGGCAGGCAAGGGTCAAAACCAGAGAGCAGTCCAACACAAGCAAACAGTTCCCATAAGGAGCAAGCAGGAAGTCCAATAAACAAAAGGTCAAAACGGAGGTAAGACAGGCAGAAACAGGGAACTAAGACATGAATCACGCAGCGATACAACGTAACCAACTGGCAAGGAACAAAGGAAGTGAAGTGGTATATGTAGTGAGGGGTGATGGGATGACGGTTCATTTAAATGACTTAATTCTTCAAAGCACGTTCAGTAAAATCAACTACTCTTTTTTTTTGAGTCATTTGTTCATTTCTTTCAGGCGGCGGGGGGGGGGGCTCATTTCTGTCTAGTACTGAGCCTGTGTAACTGTCACGTGGGAAAAACAAAACTCATACATCGTTGGGCATTTAGCATTTAGCATACATTCTCTTGAGTGATGAGTAGTGAGCGAGGAACATGTAGCAGCATGCTAAATAAGGCACAGTATTCCTAAAACTGTTTTAAAGCTACAAGCCAAACTGCTGTAAAACGCATGCAGTGCTGATGCTCACCAGGGTTTTAAAATGTGTCTGTGTATCGTGCCACACGTTTAGCTTTGTTGTGCTTTTTGTGCCTTGATGCTCTCTGCCATTGATGTGACTTGTCTGAGTCCGAAAGCCTCAACACCAGATCATTAATCTGATGAAGGCCGACCAGCTTGTCTTGTCAAGGTCATGGAGGTGTGGAGAAAATCTTGCCCATAAAACCTGAGATAATCAGGCCGTGGAAATTCTGATGCAGCCACTCAACTGGCTTTTAAAACGCTCACTTGTGAAAATGGGACCTCTGCTTTGTTTTATGTTTGGGTAGAAAGAAGGTCTACGTACTGTAGCTCCTGTGTCTTCTAACTAACCTTGGATTTCCTGAATGTGCCTGAATGTCATAGTAGAATTTCAAACATCAGCCGTGAACCGGGAGGACATTTGAGGATGGAACCAATCATTTAAACAACATCTGAAACAACAGCAGTCAGTCTCTCCACCTGCATCTCGTTCACTAATCATCCCTCACTACTCTTTTCATATGAACTAGTAGGAGCGAGTCATCTCGGAGAGTAACTTTGGCAGCGCATGCGCATTGCACAACAACAACAACGTATGAGTTTTATGCAGACGAGAATCATTCTTATAAAGCTCCATAGCTCCATACAAAATGTCATCTTTCAACCCCCCCCCCCCCACACCAACAGGTTAAAATGATCCAAAGTGCAATACCAAAGCACTCAGTCTACCTACAGCACAAGCGCTCAAGCTCAGGGTGTGATGGTTTATTAGCTGCTGATATCCAATCACAAGAACAGGAAGTAAAGCAGATGGACAATGACGGGTGCCAGTTTTCATTTTGGGAGGGAAAATGCAATGGATTTATATCCTTCTGCTGATCTCGCATTCTTAATTAATGCTAACACAATGTGGTTACTTTGCATCTGTACACTATTGGGATACAGGATAGTGTACAGATATCTTCAGCCAGTTATTTGGGCTAATTGTCAGTGGGCCATTTGCATCTCTTTTGTTCTTGCGTTCACGCACCATTCTTACTGTTTGATGACATTATATAAGCAGACATACATATTTCAAAAATACTAAACATTTATTGGATTGGAATATTTACTGTATCAATGGGCCATAGAGATTATTGATGTCAAATGGTAACATATAAACTTTATTATGCACATTTTTGACAAGTCTGAATAATCCACCGCACATGTAAATGAGTGTACACAGTGATGTGGCACTGTCTTTGCCTAATCAGCAACTCTGAGTACACAGCAGCTTTTTCAGGGTACCATGGAAACACACGACACTTCGGTCATGTCCGGTTTGTCAAAGAGGCCCTTTATTTTAGTGAGTGCACTGGTTATTTAGAAATCCCAGCACACACAAACACAAACACACACACACACACACACACACACAAGCATGTATTGTACGCGCTCTTTCCACCTACACATTACTGTGATCAAATTGTCACAGGGGCTTGATGACAAAGCCAGTGTGACAGTATGTGATTTATTGTGTCAGAAAAGAAAGTAAAAGAGGGTAATTGAGGGGTAAGTGGAGGAAGCAAAGTTTGCAGGTGTCAGCGTAACTTTGTCTGCCGTCACAAGACTATGATGAATTTATTCATGGGTGGGTGACGCTGCCAAGTCAAGGACAAACACCATATAATTACCCCATAAATTTAGGAAGTGATTAATTCTAAATTCCAGCTATTTAATTAAAATATGCAAATAGACAGCCATCGTCGTAACATGCGACACACACAGAGTAACAAAGTTTGACGGGAGTTCAGTCACTTCCTAACATGAGCTGCCTTAAAAGGACCCAGGGACCACACACACACACACACACACACACACACGCACACACAAACATACATTACGTCTGTCTCCATTGCACATTTGCACAATTGCGCATCACTGATTATCTGAGCACATTTGGGTCCAACAGTGGTGACTCAAGCAAGCTGACTCCTTCAAAGCAAAAGAAGAGTTGGAGAGCCATTAGATATAATTGGATTTCATTTCAACCATGTGAGTGGAAGAAAGACTTGAACAGAAAAGGAAGACAAGAAAATGGAGCCCAACAACAATCATTGCATTTACTGCACTGCATAGAGTGTATATGTGTGTGTATATTTACACATGTGTGTTTCACCCTGCACTCGTGTGAGTGTGTTTTTCACTGTTTTGGGTTGAAAAAGGAAGATAAGTGGGAGGGAAAAATGCATTTATTTTAAATCAATGAAAAAATATTAAGTTAATAATAATTTATGTAAAATAAATTTTATTTTTATTATCTGATTGGTGGTAAAGGAAAAGCATAAATCCATTTCTTTTTACACTCCCACTCAACAATATTTATGATTTTATTATGTTTTTTGCTTGTCTGGTAACCTTTTATAACATTTTGTCAGTTTCGAGGCAGTGTCAGTCCAGTATAGTTGTAAAAAAAGTTAAAAAACATGAGATTACTTCACATGGTTCCAATACAAATCACCATGGTTCAAGAATATTTAGTATTTTATCTTGACACTGCCATATTTTAGGACATCAATATTTTGTAAACAAGTCAGATTTTCTCATTTCTTTCCACATGCGCTCACTGTTTTTTTCTTTAAGCAAAACTAGATGTTAAGACTCAATCCTAGATAAATGACGAGCTGAGATGGGTATATTTTGCAGCGTGGCACCCAGATGCCACGCCGGGAGTCGAGGCGAAGGAGGAGGGAGTCGGGGAGTATTTGATTTTCCATCAAGCGCATCCAAATGCCTTCAGACCTCCCTTCACGGCCCTGACAGGCACTCCTACATAGACATCTTCGCATCATCACACCCCTGTGCACATGCAGACAGATGGGTGCAGCTGCTGCACACCTCTCTGCCTCTAACTGACATATATATTTAACCACCCACACGTACTTTACATGACATACATGCAAAGATGCAAAATGAGACACTGATACACAGGAAGGATTTCCACTCGCTTTTCCACTTGAGCAGGACTGCCCCAAGATATTCAGAAGAGATTTGGGGGTTTAACTAGAGCAGGGTTTCACCAAGTCAGTTTATCAATATGTTGACTATGGGTTATTTAGAAGGTGGGGGCTGCTTTGGATAAACACACACCACCACAGAGCCTGCTTCTCTGGCATCTGGATTCTGGATTTCCCTTTCCTCCCGCCGTACCCTCATCTCCTTCCTGAATGTGCCAACCTTTTGTTTAGAGAGTTTTTATCTGGCAGAATATGAAGCTTGACAATACACAGAAATTATAATAAGGCTCCTCTTCTGATATTTTGAGGCTATGACCCAGTTTTGATTTGTTCCACGGGAGGTGTTACTGTGATACATGGCTTCGAAATACAACTCTAAATCCTAATAAACAGTGAATGCGCTCTAAAAATACACCAGAAACTTTCCCAGCGCATGCAAGTGATGTTTAATGTGGATAGCTTATTTCCACTTAAGCCAGCCAGTCGGCTATGATATTCCCAACCGTTTTGGAAATGGAGACGATTGCAGGTATATGAGGAATCAGCCAGATTGAGAGAGATGCTACGTGCGTGTGTGTGTGTGTGTGTGTGTGTGTGTGTGTGTGTGTGTCTTTGACGGAGGAGGAGGAGAGAAACGGGATCTGAGGGAAGCAGTGAGTGACAGAAGGAGAGACAAAGGTAGAAGACGATGAGGGTAAAATGAAAAGCAGATACAAAAAGCGCCAGATGGAGGTTTGAATATTCTGCTAACTGCTATCCCTCCACACGTACTGTGGCGTGACGCGTGGCTGTCGCTATAACCCGCCCGATGAAGAATGAGGCAGATGCGTAATGGTGTAGGAGACTAACTCAAATGTCAGTCGGTAATGGGCAGCCTGTTATATTAATCACAGTCAGGGGCCTCCTTAAGAATCCGACATCCTTGGGGAGGAGTGTCGTAAAAAAATAACGCAGTAAAGAGAACTGTGTAGCAATGCAGCATGAAAAATGCCCTCCATCTGCAGTGACTCAGCCAGTGAGTCCAAAGTAAAGAGGAATACGTTTGCCCTCTGTCTTTCTCCTCTCATCTCGACGCTACCTCTCGCTCTGTCCGTCTCGCTATCCACACACGCTTCAGTTCATAGACTCATCCCCGCACACACGCGTAGACTTTGAGAAAAAGGAAGACAGATGGACAGGGAGACACTTGCTTCAGCACATTATCAAGGCCTGCTTACATTCATCGGGTCCTGCGTACATACGATTGTGGTCATTATCCTCAAAGAGACATATGAATTCATGCATGCTTGCTCAAACAATCACCGCTGTCTTTCCTTTTCTAAATCAAACAGCAGATGCAGGCATTTTCTTCATTTACCCCCTCCGGTTGGGTAATCTGTTAATTCCACATTCCCTGGGTGAGACAAACAATAAGGACGAGGGGCTGCAACGTTAAAACCCCTCGGCTATCGGATCTACGTGGTGAGACTGCCTATTGTTACAGGTCTTTCTAATGTAAATAGGCGGTGTAAAAAACACTACATGCTACTGCCCTAGATAGAAACTACTGCACACTGCAACACAATTAAGCACAAAAACACATTTATGCATGACTGGGTACACTCGCATTCATACTTAGCAGTAGACGGCAGTGAGGCCGAGGACAGCGCATGCATAAACAAGCAAAAGCTCTCATTTAGATGAAGTCCACAATGAGGAGTAGGGCCACTGTATGTCATTCAGTCCTCTTTTGATGCTGCAATACGTATACTGAACCGTTTGTAGTGGGATACAAGGCACTATTTCCACAATAAAAGCCTCCACCCCTTGAGGGGATGCAGATCTTTGCACAAATGTTCACAGAAGGTGTGCGAATAAATCCTAGTATTTGTGAAACCACTCAAATTTGATGAGCAGTTAATGGAAGCATATCATCGCTTCTTCCTCTTTGCCAAGGTAGCTTGCACATGTTTATTCCCAGAATTTATTGCCTTTGCATGGCTGCACCACATGCCGTGATAAGTTTGCTGATTTTTGTTTTTCAAACTGATGCACCTGTAACTCGGGTGTGACTCCTTGCATGCCAGCTTGTGACACACTGAAAGTCCACGCATGAAAGTATGGATTTTCTGGTCCATGTTTCAAATCTTATCCTGTTTTTTGATCATATTCAGGGTGTGACATTTGCACGGAACATAGAGGAACCTGGTTGTTTATACACGAGTCCACCGCTATCTAGATTTCTCATTATGTGTATCAGTTCAAGTGTGTTCCTCTCTTTCATTTTGTATCGTTTCAGTCACTTTACCTTTACTGTTCTGCTAGCTTCTTCATCTGATACAGTATATCCACCACTTTTCCTGTTGCCAGACTGTAATTTCAGAATGTAGACCATCATTGCAACGTGTACAAATATATTCTTTGATTTGCTGACTGGCTCTTACATATAACTTGCACATGCACACATGGCAGATAATGTATGCAGGGGATCCCTATATGTCACAGGATCCTGGCATCCTTTGGAGCATACAGGCCTTTTTCACAGAAGACATGTGCCACATTCACATCATATCTTTAACATAGTAATTGTGTGCAGTCAAGTGGAGAGAAACGTTCATGCCAGCCTCCGAGTTGTAATTAAAACTTCAGAGACATCTGACAGCGACGATATCCCGCCGTTTGAAAAGAACTACAGAAGGCTACAGAAGTAGTCAAGACTCCTGTAGCAAAATAGTCGCCAAAGCACAATCGACAGTTACAGCTAAATAAGATCCAACTTTTACCCTAATACAGTCAAATTGGGTTGATTTTAAAGAAGCTATACACTGTTTGTATCTGGGTTTGCTCCACACTAGTAACACAGCAAAAGTAACTCATTTAGGGCACTGAAATAGTGTGACTGCAAGGTTAGCAGTGGGGTTTCTGTCTTGGACTAATGCCAGAGCACATCGGATTTTCATGAGGTTTTCCTCTTCTTCGCATTCTGTCAACATTGCGTGAAAGCAGTAATAGTAGGAAAAGCACAGATGTTACTAATAACATTAACAATGGCGCCGTTTTATTCAAGTGCCCCAGTAAGTCACGACAGTGTGACAATCGTTTACTCTTGTGCTTTTTTCTATTCTGACATTTTAAAATGTCTTCTGTGCCAGTCTCTCAAACATTAAACATGGATTACTCAAAATCCTGTATACCAGTGGGCGTGAACCATATAGCGCTTTTTGTAATTACAGGAGGTTTTTCAGAATCTGAATCAGAATCTGAATCAGAATCTTGTCCCTGCAATTCATGAGGCATATTTTGGCCACCCTCTATGCACAGACACATGCCAGTAAGGATTGATTTGGTGTGTTGCAGGTCAAAAGACATCTAGGTTAGCAGGCTAAATGGATGACATAACATAAAAGCAAAGGTGAAGTAGATAGGTGGACCTTGATTTGGGAGTGCTTTGTCAAACTGTCCAAGGTCAAAAATTACATTTCATGCTTAATTTATATGCCAACATGGATGAGAAATCTTAAAAGTGCAACAACTATATTTCCAGATAACTATAGATTGACTTATTATTGGATAGTGTATACTCTATGCATATGCACACACATGCAGTAAATGCCTTGGGAGACTAATGCAAACAATCCTGTACTAGAATAAATTTGATTTCCCTTCCACTGATAGAGTGACACCCTTCCTGACCAAAAAAAGAATCCGGTGTCTCGCATACATGCGGGCAATTCAGAGCGAGAGAAAGAGGCAGTGTGACAGCTTCGGCTGTGGCCTCACTCATCTGTGGCCTGCTCCGATGCAGATGTGTTCTCTACCTCGTTAACCTCGACCAATGGGAGCTGCCCACGCGCAGCTGTGCAGCCAGCTCTGTCTCACCAGACTGCGGTGCTGGCATGAGGAAACCCACTGGCACCAAGTCAACACATACGCACACACTTAAACAGATGTATGTACACATACAGCACACACACACACACACATATGACTGGAGAGTGCTCAGACATGACTGTGTTTTTAAACAGGATCAACCCCTGCTCAGGGCATCACGCTGCACAGTGTGCTGGTATGTTTTACATGCAGTCACCTTGTTCAAGGCCAGAAATAAATAGGTAATTTATTGACAGGGGTGGGTTTCCTGACTACATTCAATTACACTTTGCGAGGAGCTTGTACACATTTATATCTATTCCTATAATGTTCACAACGGCTCTGCATCCTGCAGGGTTGCAACTACTACTATCACCCGCTTCACAGTAACCATAGCAACTACTTGGGGCTACCAGGGCTTTGAGGGGAGGGAGGTCAAAGGTTGAGTTCTGTTCAGCGGAGAAATCAAATCTGCTCTTTGCCTAGACAGCAGCTTTGAAGATTGATGTCCAGCAGGAGTGGAGTCTGTGGAGTGAGCTGCTTTGGGGGTTTGTGCTGCTGTGACCCGGGCTAAAATCTGCTGCCCATGCCCACTGTGACTGAGTCCCTGTCTGACTGATCCAAGATGTTTTTATCTGCCTGCGTGAACGTCCTGAAACATCAGAGGATCTGAAATGTTGGATTTATTCCCGGGTACTCTTAGTCAATCAGTTTGCAGTATGTTGATTTGTCTCTTTTTGCCTTTTTTCTCTTTTACATCAGAAGCGAGCACACAGGTGGTCGCTTACTTTACCGTAGCCATGGCAACTGCCCACGGAAAGCCAAGAGTGTTTGATGGAGAAGAAGAAGAAGAAAAAAAACACTTTTCACTTACCATTAGAGGGGCAGCTCCTTGGATGAGTGTGGGCGGTTTCTCCTTTGCTAAGTGTCTTTTAGGCTCAGACGGACCTCTGACTCAGAACTAAATGGACATTGTAGCAGGTCCACCCCCAGTTAGCCCAGGTGGGCCACATTCAATCCCCCCAAGGCCAGACCGCAGATGGGCTGAGCTAAGAGGGGGTGGAGGGAGCTGGGCACAGTCCTGGTATGGAGGAGCTGAGCCATCTGCTTGTCAGGACTGCTCCGTTTCAGACCCCTGCTCTGGCTCTCCGGTGTTCCCACCACAGATGGACAGTCTTCAGAAAGGTGTTAGTCATGCCTGGGCTGCTTCACAGTGACACTGGGAGGGCTGCACTGTCTGACTATCGTTAAAGCAAAGGCTGAGTGAGGGAAGGAGGCTGGAGGAGGAACGCAGGAGTAAATCTGTTGTATATTTGAACAGGTTGAAAACGGGTTAAGAAGCAGGGGTTAAGAGTGGGGACCTGTCAGTAAGGGATATTTGCACACAACATTAAGTAAAGGCTGCGTGGTTACCAGATATTAAATGTTATAACCCACCACCCATCATTCTACAACCAGCGCACCCACACAGCACCACCATCTCTCTTCATGTTCCCCCTTCTTCTCCTTGCTTTGCTGCTCTTACACCCCTGCCTTCCTGTGTCATTTTCCTTTTCACTTCTGTATTCCCACGTAAAAACGCACAAATGCAATGATGGAACACACACATTTCCATTTTCTCACTTAGGTTTCCTCTCTGTCTGTCTTTGGCTGTCCCTGTAGCCCATTATCCATTCACCTCTTTTAATCCTCACTTTTCTTTCGTCACATTATTTCTTTTTGACCTTTTATTCCCTCCTCTCCTCTCCTCTCCTCTCCTCTCCTCTCCTAGCCCCATCACTAATCTGTTGGGATGCAGTGCAGCATCTTTGGTTTGCTGGAAGTGGATTTGTAAGAGAAACACCAGTAAGCCTCCCTCCCCCTGTCTTAATGGCAGATTAGAGCCTTGCTCCAGCATTAAGTCGACAAACACACATAGCCGTCGTGGAGCCTCGCAGGCAGGTACAGGAGTAAGGTGGAGCAGCTCGGGGAGAGATTCGACATCCGTCAGAAAGGTGGGAGCGAGGAACAGCAGTGAAAAGAGGGGGGAGGGTGATCATCATAAACTAAACATACAGTAAGCTGCTTAATGTACCACCTGCTAATTCAATTTTTCACAGGAGAAAAAACAGGTGTGCTGAAAAGTGACACATGAACCCCCACATGTTTTTCTTTTCATCGATGTGGCGTTCAGAGAGGTTGACCTTTTTCAAGACATTGGCTTTGATTGCTGCTTGTGTCTGCAGGGTATTTTTGCCCCCCTTCCATGTTTGCAGGAAAAGATCATAATCTCAAAATCATAACCTTGTACCATAAAATCATAAAATAAAACCTCTAAGAATGAGACTTAAACTTTAAGGTGTAACTGCACATATTGCAAAAAACAATCATCTTGGTGAGATATACAAATATCCATGAATGAAGTCAAATTGTTTCATATTTATTTTGTGGAGCAGTAGCACTGGATTCTATGTGCATTTTATGAGGTATGAGATTAAACTTGAAGCAGCATTGTACTGGAGGTTTGAGGAGAAGAGGATATTATGTTTTATATTAGTCTTTATCAGACCTTGATCTAGAAGTTGCTCTAAGAATCAGAGACCCTGGTTTAAATTCTATAAAATGTAATCAAAATCACCACGGGTGTAGTATTAGCTGCTTAAAGCCTGTGTAAATCAATAATAAATATGTGATCTCAGTTTGTCACAACAGAGAAAATGTGTTGTTAACCACCCAGACAAATGTGAATGATTAAAATAATCTGCAGTTATACAAACTCAGGTTTCAAAATTGTGAAAAAATAAACAGTATTCTAATTTTCTGTCTCCTGACGAACGAGTGAGAGCCGCGGCTCAGCGACATACTTTCACGGTCTAACTCCACAATTGAAATCTCTGAATTTCCTTTAGACATACTTTAAATTTGGACAGAACCAGGCTAGCCGTTTCCCCCTGTTTCCAGTCTTTGTGCTAAGGTAAGATAACCGTCAGCCAGCAGTAATTTCAATTTTATGCAGACATGAGAGTGGTCTCGGTCTTCTCATCTAACTCTCAGCAAGAAAGCAATTAAGTGTATTTCACAAAATGTCAAACTATCCCTTTAAAACTTAGTGTATTGCTGACAAGCTAGAATGCAACAGTAACTCGACATACAGTATGCCATGTTTTTTACTTTTTCGTTTCTAAACATTCAGTGGCAGATGACATTTTACTGATTTAAACTGTGTGATTCATAGAAAGTGATAATGCACAGTTTTTTTGAAGAAACAGCTAAAGGAGCAGCAGCACTTTGTTTGGAATAATTACAACTGCCAAGTTAAGATGAGCAGAGATATGCACTGTGGCTATTTCTGCCCCCTCGACAGCTCAAATCTCAGCATAAACTGAATAAGAAAAAAGAAACCGGGCATTGTCTTTCCACGATGAAAAACAATAGATGAAAGGGAGAAGAAATACAAACAGACAAATGTGTCTTTTCACCCACACTGATGGTGTGGCTGTGTCAGTCTGTCCACCAGTTTGGTCTAGACTGAAATATCTCAAATACTATTGGTAGAGTTCCTTGCTATTTTGACATTTTCATGGTTTCCAGAGGATGAAGCCTATAGTGATTTAGATGACTTTTCCTCTATTGTCACCATGAGGTTGACATGTTTGTTTGTTTAGTGAAATGCCTCAACAACTATTGGATGGATTGCTATAAAATTGGGTACGGCTGGCCATGGTGTCCAGAGAATAAATTGCAATGACTTTGATGATCCATCAACTTTTCATTCAAGCATCATCATCAGGTAAAAATTTTAATTTGTCCAATCATTCAAAAACCAGACATCTTATGGATTGTGCAATAAGACATAGTTGCGGTAAGTATATTATAACGTTCCTAAATGACCACTGGGTTTTTCCCGGACCCTACACTGAGAAGCAGCTGTCGACACACTGACATCCTGGATGCCTTCGTCTGCTGATCCTGCAGCTGATCAGACAGCTGGGTATCCCTGCCTCGTGGCTCCTCTGTCCGTATGTATGTACACAGTCAGAGGGACTAACCTAACCTCGTGTGCCAGGTAAGGTGGGTTCGCAGGGCTTGTTACTGGGTCAGCGCTGTGAACCGGCACTGCAGCTCGCACACCTGACCTACATTACACTTCACGTAGCCTGGATGAGCTCCTAAGCTCCAGCATGCAGCCGTCTCTAGACAGAGTTTGGTAAACATCAGATACGCTACAGTGCTGCTTTACTGAGAGCGTGCCTGATGGGTATGAGGTCTGTTTACTTCACTTGTTCAGACATTTTGTTTCTAGTTAAGTGATATAGATTTAAAGTACTATTCATTGGGTTTTCTATTTTACATTAATTGGTGTGAATAATGTGATTTATGCTTATTGTTTTGTTTGTGATGTCGTTTGTATTCCTGTCCAAAACTGACTGGTGCCTACTGTTAAAGAATTATTAGAACACAGTGATTAAGAACTAATAAAAAACACAAATTAATCAAATTGATTAATTAATTACATTAATTCCTACTACGTTTAACACCTACTAAGCATGTATTTGAATGATTTACTTTAATTCACTATGTAGTTTTGGGTAAATAAGCACAGTTCGCATGACTATGTCTATGCTGTAGTAACTACTTTAACAAATGTGAGAAAAAGTTTCACATATTTCCTGAAACAAAGTGAGTGAAATAAAGTAAAGTCATTTTTCAGATTCAGCGTCCTCACTTTTAAAGACTTCTCCCCGCACCACTTCTTCTGTAAATATATAATGTTCTCAACCTCATCAGGGCCCAAATTAAATCAATATGGCGCTACCACGGAATGACATGTGAGCAGCTTTATTTATTCATAGAGGACAGATCAGCGTAGTTTCAAGTCATGTTGCGGTTGGACACAATATTCTGTTTGAACCCATAGCAGACAGATTTAGTTTGGTTGTAATATGTGGTTCCCATAGGGGGAGGAGGAGTGGGACGTGTGAGAGTGAAGGAAACATGAATGTGAATGTGTAGCTGTAGCAGATGCCAGAAACATAAAGCTTTTAATCTTTATAACTTATCATTTTTGCCTGAAATATTTGGCTCTTAATGGGGTAGATGTTGCCGGTGTGGTGGGAGTGTTCCAATTCTTTAGTCTCTCTTACAGCTTCATACATTAAGGCCCCCCTTTACTAAAAAAATGTGTTTGGCTTATTGTTACTTCACCTGGAGGTTTGGCCTTCACTGAGCAGAATGATGTATGTGTTTGTACATTCATCTGCTGAAGGGGGAACGATTCTCTGTGCTCACCTTAAAGTTTAAGACGTGTACCTACCAGCAGGAGAGGCCATGGTCTAGTATTCAACTTACACAACATGAAACCTCCAGTGCAAATATGGTAAGAATTGACTTTTCAGTGAAGTACAGGAGACATCTTGTGTCCAGCTGTGAAACCTTTGAAATGAACAACATTTGCATATTCACAGATTCTGAATTTTTTTGACGAGAACGGCGTAGGTGTAATTTAGAGACATTTTTAAAACATAATTCGACTTTCTTCTGAAAAAACACAAAACTACTATTACAGAGTTTTTGTATATGTCCTAAAACATGTCTGGAGGTCATCTGTAATCTTCCATGGTCCGCCATATTTGACTGTATGGCGGACTCATATATATATATATAACTCTTTTTTTCAAAAATGGAAACTTTCCGTCACAGCAGTAAAGTGCGCTGCATTCAGAATGTTCCACATCAGCGGCAACTTTGTTGGTTGTTTACAAAAAAGGCCTCAACGGCGCTCCTCTCTACAGTCATCGTAACAAACCCGCCCCATATTAGTCGGCCCGACCTGCACCAGGTCAGCTGGAAATCTGTCTGAACGGGAGAGGGACCAGATTATAATAATAACAGTGTGCAAGAAATATTTTAAACAGTGGTGGGCAAGTTACTTGAAAAATGTAATCAATTACTCATTACATGTTACATAAGAGTAATCACATTGCCTTACAAATTACTCAACAGCAAAAGTTAAATAGTAATACATATGCAGTACATCACCCGTTCCATTATTCAGCCCAGCTCGTTCACAGGTGCCTCCACACCAATTGAATCTTCTGTAGTTAACACAAAAACAAGATGTGGATGTTTAACACGCTGCCAGCATATAGTTAATAGGTATTTACTGACCATCACCACCATACTGCACGCAGAACTCCAGAAGTCCCCGTCCTCACAGTGAAGGTGCAGGTTCACACAGCTTCCAACTCTGAACAAAATCATGTGATTCATGAATGTGGGTTATCCATTGGTGTAGTACAGGTGTCTTCCCTTGGCCAATAGTTTCACGTGACTCCTCTTCCACATGAGTAACTAAGTGTTTTGATGTTTGGGTTCCTCGTGTGGGGACAGCCTATTAGTTGGACAAAAGCACATGTTTTGCTTTTCATTTGAAAGAGATCAGTGGATGTGCACAAAGGCAACCCAATTTAGACATCTCCCTCTCCTCTCTGCCTCGCTCGCTGTCTCTGTTGTGCATACATTCACACATTTGCATGCTCTTTGAGAGGAAGTAGCAGTTCTCATCCAAAAGCACAAGCTGTGAGAAAAGGGGCTTGTGGAGGCCAGCGACTGAAAGGACAGAATTAGTGGGAAACAGAGAGAGAGACAGAGAGAGAGAGAGGTGTATGGGTGAGAAAGGTCCCCCGAAGAAGCTTAAATCTGCGCCGTTTTAAATTGCTTTGATCTCGCTCTGAAACTGCTCACCCAAGAGTTAACACTGTTGCTTTATTAAGGACCTACTCTCCTCTGCTCTGCTCTGAGCTCTGTCAACACTTTTTTTTTTTAGAACTCAAATTAGCAATTCAAATGGGGGCTATTTGGATATGCTCGCCCAGCTTCCTCCCCTCGGCTTTCCAGGCAGTTTGACAATATTTTTGTTAAGCCCCATTTCCCCCTAACGCAACTGTAGCAACGGGGGAGAGAGAGGAGATGGGGAGATAGAGGGCAGGGCTGGGGACGGAGGGGGAGAGAGAGAGAGAGAGAGAGAGAGAGAGAGAGCGAGCATATGCAGCGAGCATTAGTGTGGGTGTGGAAGGTCAAATAGGAGACAGAGTGGCCCTTGCCATTTGGCGTGTTCTCTCCGCTAAGCTAATATGAGGGACAATGACGGTTATTGGAATAATATGGTTCCATTTAAAGCTGAAAGGTTTAAATCTATTCAAGGATTATAACACAGTGCCACCCCGACAAAAGATACATTTTTTTTTTTTTTACATTCGCTGGCTGACCTGAAGGACCCGATGTACTGATAAGCTGTCACACTGTTTTGAGTAAAATTTTCAATCTGTTGTACATACTGTACTATCAGTACCTAAGGTCTAGTGAGCAATGGTACTTATCATGGCTGTCTGAGGTAGGCTGAGAAAAATGTCTCTTAAAGCTGCACTAATCAATATTTTTATGATAACAATGGATCAAATGAATATGTGTAATCTGAAAGGTGTTGCCCATAGTGATAAAACCACAGAGAATTATCACACAACTGTGCAATTCCCCTTTAGCTTTATGGCTTTTATTCTTAGCATCTTTTATTTTTTTTGTTTTTTTGTTTTGTTTTGGTTTTAGGGCCCCCAACTTTACTGATTTGGTAGTAGTGGTAACAGTAGAAGGCAGAGATTTTTTGTTACCTGTACACTCCCTAACCCAGCACCAAACAGAAGGCACTGACCAGCTGCTGAGCTTTCTCTCAGGAGTTGGTGGAGACCAAAACAGAGCTAAAAGGAGAATTAATATTGGACTTTAGTTAGGTGGACAGAAACACAACTCCAAATGAATGCTGATATTGCTACATGTGTGCTAGATGTGAAAATAAAAAATAATTTGGAAACATTTGCACAATAACAACTTAAAATAAAATGTTGTGTACTGCTTGTTTTGCTGCCCCAAGTGGCCAAAAATGCATTAATGCCATTTTAAAATCATGAAAAATATATAATCCTATACATTCAGAGATTTAATTACTACTATAAATTATTTATTCATATATTGGCTATTTGTGGTTAAGACTTAACTGTCTTTCAGCCATGGTCATGGTCTTTTGCGGCTGACAATAAATTAGCTATCATGTTGTGTGATTTTAGACTCTAGGCAAGGAAAAACTTATAAGGAATTGGGTAAGAGTGGCGCCCTTGACACAGGATACAAATGACCAGTAATCATTGAAGAATTCTTCTTAATGGAAAAACATGCACATATGTGATAGCGGAACAGAGACATAGCTGAACAATTGTTATTATGTAATGTTGCAAACCTCTTGCCAATAAAGATTTAAATGGGAAAAACAAAAACTACACTCCAGCGTGTCAGCCAATCATTCCTACTGGGTTTACCCTGGTGATGAGGACAGTCCAGAGAGAGTGATGGAGGCAGCAGGAAGATCCCATAAAGGGAGAAGTGTTGCACCACACTAGCTTTAAACATTACGATAAAAAGTACCTTCAAGCAGAGTCAAACACAAACACAAGGTTGCGCTCACTTGAAGGCATACACACACACACACACACACACACACACACACTCATCATGCATGCACATGTTGGTCGCCTTTGCACAAAGTCACTCAGATACAAGTGTGAAAGAAGCATGCAGACACACTTCTAGAGGACATGTGGGTGAAGTTAAATATTATTTTTCTCTACCTCTCTGCGTGAAATATGGGGAAATATGACAACAACAGCTAATGAGGCAACTGATATATCTCCCTCGTGTGTGGGCCTCTATCAGCCACAGGAGCCAAAAAATGTGGCTCCACTGGCACCGCCCATCCAATTCTACTCCATCAGATTGTATTTTTTATGCAATATTATCCAAAACAAATAGACGAGGGTGACAGAAAGGGACAGTATAATGCAAATTCAAAATGTCTCTGTCCTGTCAATCAGGTCTGACTGATTAGCGGCGCTTGTTCATCTAAATGTGTTGTATCACCTCTTTGCCAAAATATAATGTTATCCTTTCATGCGTGCTAGGCCCGGGCTGTGGCGCAGTGCTAAGTCAGCGCTCTAGTTAATAAGTCCTTTTCATTAAACAAGCATTCATTAAACATTCATTCATTCACTCATCCTCATTTGCATTTTCTCATCATAAAAGCATTCATGAAACATTCATTTGTTCACTTGTTCTCATTTGCATGGTTTCAAATGCATTTTTCAAGGACTGAAAAGGGGCCGAAACAGGCAGAGAGGGAGGGAAGGAGGGCGAGGATGAGAAAGAGACGAGGAGAGGTATAGCGAGGGGCAGAGGAGATAGTTATTGCTCCATTTGAACAATCTGCTCTGTAAATGAAAGTAGAAATTAGATTATGTTTCCTCTTGTCATTATGTAGAGGCACTCGCCATGCACAAACATTGCCTGTTGCACAATGCAAGGCCACGATATGAAAACAAATTCATTTTGTGATATCAAAGCAAACAGAGACAGAAAATTCACTCTTGAATGTGTTTGAATAACGCACCCGCAAAAGCAAACGACAACCCATTTTGAAGAAGATGGGACAGTTGCGCCACTCTGTGTAGCCGCCCAGCTCACCATATCCCAAATAACTATTGCAACAATATACAGTGAGGGCACGTCTATGACATTACCTTGCATCTTTTTATTTCCTTTCCATTTGATCCATATTGTATGACCAAGCTCTTCCCTACATGCTTTTTCTTCCCTTCTCATGAACAGGCTACACATCAAAGACATATTGAACAAATCCTTGCGTGAAACGGAGCAGCTTTGCTCTACAGAACAGTGCTCGGGGTGCAACTCCCAGTTCACACGGTATGGTTTGTGTATGCATGCGAATGTCAATGTGATGAATTGAACACTGATGATGCATCGGCGAGAGATTATCTTTATATGTCTGCAAGCCTGAGAGCATTCTCCATCCTCTATCCTCTCTTCATTACCTTCTCTTCCTTTCCTTTTAACTTGTGCCGTCAGGGGAGACATCAATCTGAGTGACAGGTTGTGTGATTCTCCTTCCAGGCTCAGTTGGAGAAGGAGCGCTGTCAACATAAATATCCTTCCCGAATTCGTGGCGGACATGGAGCAGCCATGGCCACCATGATTCTTCATCCATTATCATGGGCAGAAAAACATGAGCCCATCAGCATGGCTGAAAACCTCTCGCCCTCCCATCTGCAAACAAGATGATCAATACGGTCAGTTTATTGCTTGTTCTCTAGTGTTTACCCATTTTTATTTACACACAGGCAATGCAGTCTGCCTTGTTGTTCAGTGGACTTACCATCATTCACACACAAGAAGTGGTGTAGTGGATATTTGGAGAATTTTACTTTTGATCCTTTGACTAAAACAAACACTTATCTATATGTACTGCATTTTGATGTTGAGGTCAAACTCAAACTGCTTTCCCAAATCAGCTCCAAACATATAACATAATGAAAAGTAATGACGAAAATAAGTAGCCTGCAAGTTACCTCCTAAAGTGGAAGGCTGCATCTGGCATTTCCTTATGTAACCAGTGACAACGCTGGTAGCTGCAGTGAAACCTTCTGAATGAAGGCAGTCCCTCTTATTTTTACATGGATAACTATTAGTTTTAAGTTACAAATCAAACACATATAAGTATAACTGAGCAAATGGACGACTGGAAAAGACATTTGTTTTCATCATAAGAAGAAATCATTTAAATTGGGGCTGCAAAATGCATTATGCGAATCCATGCTAAACCTGCATTAATAAGACATTGACAAATTATCACCTTATTATGTTGTCATGGTGAATGTGTTAGCAAACACCTGCTTGTATACACATCAAGCAGACACAGAGCAACAGTATCATTCATACTGGACAAACACAAATCCAATATTCACTCTCCTTTAAGCTCTGACTGGTCTCCACCAACTCCTGAGGGAGATTTCTTTAAAGCTAAATGATCCACTATGTTCACCAGATAGTTGCTAATGTTGTCATTTGGTGCCATGGGCAGGCAGTGTACTGTGGATTTTCAGAGCTTTTTAGCTGAAAACAGAACAGTACAGTTGCAGGCCACAAAACCAAAACATCGATCTGAAAAATGCTAAATAGCGCAGTCGAGCTCAGGGGAACTGCAGATATGGGATGAGTCTCTGTGGGTTCGTAAAACTATTGATTAGTGCAGCTTTAAAGTTTTGTACTCAGGTTTCCTTTAGGACAAGTGCTTAATCTTTATTTTGAACAATGAGATTGGTCTCACTTGGCTCAGTTACCGGACGCTTTTGAGATTAGTGCAAAATCAACTTCTCAATCACGAATGCAAACATCGATTGTTTAAACTACTCGTTTCAAATGACAATGGAATTGTTTTTCAGGGTTTTACTACTTTTCTTTCAGCTTCTGTTCACATGGCCTTGCCGTTGCTTCGGCACCCTTCATTTATATGTAGTTATTTTTCAATTATACACCCAGATGCGCACACTGACATTAACATAGCAGCTCAGCGGGGAGTGACAAACCCCGAGGCCTCATTTGTTAAAGGCACAAGCATTGCTCCTGTGACCAAAGTCACAAAAGATAGTTGATGTTAATGAAGAACTGATCTTGAAGCGTGGGGGTGGGGGTAAACCTGGATAATTCATGGGGCCCCAGCTTGGTAGGGGGCCCCTAAATGTTTAAAAAATAAATTAAAAACAAATGTAACAAAAATGTAAACACATAATCAGTGCAGGAATCATCAGCCAACCATCCTGTTTGAACCCACCCCATAATGCATGTGGTTTGGAGTCTGACAGTTGCTCCGGCTGTCGCGCAGGATGTAGCACTAGCCAGCTTTCAGTCAGATACCAGATATGTCACCGTCAAGGAATAAATCAGGTTACAAGAAAAGGAAGGAAAGAAAACTGAGAGGAATAAAGGAAATTATTTTAATCTCAAACATTTTGTTTTCTATGTTAGGTGCCCAGTAGGTTTTCTTTCATAATTCTGGCGATGCCTCTGCTTGAAGCTACAATTCACAGAGCACACAGCTTAAACCACACCATAAACCAAAATAAACACATTTTATGAGCATTAGTTCACCCGCACCCTTGACTAATCTTTAATAAAACAAGATAAACAGTAACATTTAGGAATAATGATCCTGTGTGACGGAGATGGATTTTGTTAGCCAATTCATCTACAAAATAAACACAAACAGAGGTACAGGAAGAGGATTCATTACCAAAGAAAACCTACGGGGATCACTACATCTCTGCTTCCCCCCCACCCCCCTTGCACCTTGCTCGGCCAGGGCCAGTAACAGCAGATGCGGCTTATTGCACTCTGTCTTCCTCCCTGGGACATTATTAAAGATTACAGGAGATAATCGCCGTGGAATCATGCCGGATGCCAGGATCATGCAGCACAATATCATCACATACAGAACGGTTCACCTGGGGAATACTGGGACGCTTCGACCTGTGGGATCTGCTCATAAACCCGACAACTGTTAAAAGATAACACTGGCTGCCAGACGCGGTTTCAGAGCGCTTTTAAAGATACAGTCGGTGATCTAAATGTAAACAAAAGGGTCCATACACCTTCAAAATTCAAAACACAGGATTGGAACCTGCTGCTGACAAATTGATTGACGGGCCCTTAAGCACAGTGACTTACACTTAGAGAATTAAATATATGTAATCAATATGTTTTTTTATACGGCGTTAATGCTTGTTCACATCAGTAATGAATACAAGGAATAGTTCAACCTTTTGGGAAATATGCTTATTCGCTTTCGAGAGTTAGATGAGAAGATCAATACCATTTTTGTGTCTGTACAATAAATATGATAGTTTGCAGCCAATTAGCTTAGCATAGCACAAAGACAAGAAACGGGGTAAACAGCTAGCCTAACAACACAAAAGTGTAAAAGACATAATGTGTGGTTATACAGCACATAACTTACCTGCTAAATAAAAAAGTCAGTTTTACACTTAGGTTTTTGTACAAAGTTAAACAAAATAGATCTTAATTTGTGACCTTTACAGGTGCTGGTAAGTGGATTTTGTTAACTTCTGACAGAGCAAAGGTAGCCGTGTGCCCCGGTCTTTATGTTAGGCTAAGCTAACTCGCTTAGCTTCATGTTTATCGTACAGACATGAGAGTGGAATCTTTCTTCTCATCTAAATTTTAGCAAGAAAGGGAATACTTGTATTTACCAAAATGATTAACCATTCCTTTAACACAGGACCACATTTTCATTCCTAAATAGCTGACAGACATGAGAAACTTCATTACATGTGTGACATTAGCACAAATTCATAGTAACAAAAATGTCCTGTGTATCACAAGCTGTGTGTGTGTGTGTGTGTGTGTGTGACGTGTGTGTAGACATCCATGGGGATTTGCAAGTTTATGTTCCCCGCATTTAAATGACCTTCCATAACTGCAAAATACCAGCTGAAAACATGTCATTCTCGTCAGCAGAAAACACAGGTTTTCTGCCTGTCTATCAGTCTGTGCGAGGCAGCTTATCAGTGGGCTATCATTGTCTGAGCCACAGCCATGGACACCTGCTCTGCAGAGTCACACACAGGGAGGAGAGGAAGCCACCTGAATACAAATCAGACTGGGCTGTGGAACATGAGGAGGGGCAGGAACGATAAAGAGAGAGAGAGAGAGACTGCAGGCTTTGGTTAGGGAACTAGAAACAGTTAATTAGCAAGGATGCTCATAATGCTATTGACTCCAATGCCTCCCCTCCCCTGTAAACAGCTTCCTCTGTGACTGCAGGTGCTGAAGGGAATCATCAGGATGACAGAGTGACAAGCTTGCAATTAAAACTGTCAATGAATAGGCTTCTTTTTTTTTTACTGTATTGCTTTTTCATCTCATAGCTTTTACATTATTGATGAATATGTGTCAAGAAAACATTGTACTGGCTAATGGTGATGTGGTTTCTGCTTCATTGCACACAACCTCACAGATTTGTGTTTTTTGGTGAATTCACATCCAAACAGTTGGATGTTTCGCTCGTCTGGGTTGCGTAACAACCACAGCTGACTCATAAACACAGCAACCTCTAATTAATATTTTGTTGAGTACCCAAAGCAAGGTCATTATCGCAACACTTCACTTACAGTCACGGCTGCTCAGCGCTGACAGGCAGAGGGTGAGATATAAATATTCTGCCCTTCTTGGTGACTGCTGATTGATTTTAAACTACAGCCTTCCGGTTGAACATTAACAGTCTGTAGCAAATGGAAAAACCAGTCTATGACCTCTGATGCCTTTTTCATTGTTGGAGGACAGAGTAGGCTACACCATTATCATATATAACAAATCTTTGACTGACTGAGTCTGAAATTAAGTTTTTGGTTCAGCTGCCAATGGCAGGACAAAATTGGATATTTACCATCCAGAGATAGTTTAGAAATAAATTTGCATGATTATGTATGTATCTATGTAGTGGTCTATTGTTATAATAAAGTGTATTATTCTGACAAATTTAGATTTAGAGCACTCTCTACCTCTTTCTCACTTATATATAAAATCCACAAAGCTGTGTCAATTAATAATGATATATGAATCTGTTTTATCCATTTCCATTCCATCAGTCTCAGCTGTTCATGTTTAGTGATAATTAACAAATGTTAGCATGCTTAAATGCTAAGCTAAGGTGGTGATCATCAATGCCTTTACAGCATATTTGCATTGTCACTGTGAGTGTGTTAGCATTCTGATGTTAACATTTAGCTCAAACCACCACTCTGCCTAACTGCAGCCTCACACAGCCACTGGCCACTAAGTATAGCTTTCTGGTTTAAGACAGAGCCTTTTGTTTTGTTTGAGAGCTCATTAAGTGGCCTTCTATCCTACCTGTGCGTCGTCATATTGCAGCGGTGCTTAGTGACAGAAAAGTCGCCGTTACAGCTCTGACACAGTTTCACGATTCATGTTTTTAGCATGTTCATCTCCTGACATAAATTGGTTTCGCTTATAAGGAACTCCCTTGCCATCTGTGAGACCCTGTAGTGGTGTCTTCTTTTTTTCAAACACAATCTCAGCTCAAAGTCCACTTCCTCCGCTTTTGCCAGAGCTTTCCATCACATCAAATAGGCTTCAGCAGCAGATGGAGTTTGCCTCATCTCATCTTTGCTACATGCACAGCTCCATGACAACTGAGCACCCTCCACCTGATGATGGGGACGGTGTGATTCAAGCTCTGGAACAAGCAGGTGAGTGGACCTTTGATTGTTTTGTCAACTGCTGTTTCCCAGGCCAAGAAAGAACTGTCAAGCTCATGTAGTACCTTATTGTTTAACAGTACACCTAACAATGAACTATATGGGAGATCTCCTATGCTCATTTGTTTACCTGCATTTGGTGTTTGATGGGGCTTAATTTCTTACTATACTAAGTTATAATGGTCTTATGATAAAACATGAAAAACTATAGCAATACAGTATACTACAATATGAGATGATGGTCAAACACAATGTGAAGCAACACTGTGTGACACAAGATGTCTTATTTGTCTTAATCAGTATCAGTAATCGCTGGCATGGAAATTAACTGAACAAGGTCAGGATTACTGCAGAGATTAATTCATTTAACCAAAGACAAGGATCACAGCACACATACCGCAACCTGATGTTTTCCAGTTCTTTATAACAGTATTAGCTGGTACAGGCACACCATGACCATGAACCTTAATCTCAACCAATTTTCCAGAACAAACACAATGTCACCTCCTGCAAATGCAAATCCTGCTATCATCATCAACTGAAAAATTCATTAAACCCCCCTCCGGCCCTACCCCTACCTGTCTTCACTAATGGCATGTCGCATGCATAATGTATGAGAGTAATAAAAAATTATAGATTTTGGAATGCAGATCCACCTGTGTTACAAAACACAGAGCAATACTGTGTCGTAAATTTCTCTCCACCATGCATTTAAATTTCAAAGTGGGTACACTTGCATGGAGTCACCTGATCAAACATGCATCAGTGACAGTGAAGGCCCATGGGGCGATGCGGGCTTCCCTCCCCATCACTTAATTCCCAGCAGCGACTTGATGTGAACTTGGACCATCTGTCCGGTGTTAATTGCACATGTGCAGCTATGTAGCCTCATTGGTGGGCTGCACTACAGAGGGACCCATAATGAAAGTCAGTGTTCTCTCTCTCAGCAGGGAGTCCCCGTATGGTTTCCTTGATAATGGGTGAATGTGAGCGCTTCATTTCCACACAAATACACTTGGTCACTCATCAAACAGAAACATGAAATTAAATGACCAATGATCCAAATTTCAAATCTCCACAGGACAATTGTCATTGACATTTAGCAATCTGTTGCATTTATGGCTCATGTACAGTAGAAATCAAGGTGCATAATCAATCAAGAAGCTCTAAGCTTGTTCTCAATCTCAACTTTGCCTTTATAAGCTTTGTTTGATGTCTACAAATGCATCCCTCACAATTTATATGCCGTTTTTGAGCTGCGGTAGAGCAGGGTTTGGACTTTCTGAATAGTAATAAGTGACTAAAGGGGAGATTTAGTCAAAGTGCATTAATCTCGGCAGTGGTTGACATCGCTTTCCCCTCTTTTGCTCTGTCTTTTTTTTCCCCTCCTCCATGAATAAGCACTCATTGAAAACAGCAAGGCCGTCCCCTCTGACATTAATATTGCATGGTCAAGATGAAGGGAACACGGGGCCACAGTGAGGGGAAGACATGTTGATGTCCAATGATCAGGGACAATCCCAGAGCAGCTGAGCCGAGAGGAAAGAGGTGAGAAAGAAAGTGAGAGAGAGAGAGAGCACAAAACAAAAAGAGACAGAAGGCTCCAGTGTGCAAGAGAGAGTAAAAGATAGTATATCCGACATAAGAGAAAGGGAATGACAGAGTTGTAAGAGTGAAAAACAGAGAATGTTCGGAATTACGACGAGAGAGTGAGAATTAAAAGAAACAAGGATGGAGCAGGGGAATTGTAAAACAGAGAAGCAGCCATTTTCCAGTCTTGACAGGTGTCATGTAGAGTTCCACAGTACACGATGTTGACTCTCTGACACACATACAGTATATAGATATTCAGTTGAAGTCAAATGCCAAATGTTCAATGCACTGTAATCAGCTGGGTTTCCTAACAGCATTCAAAATTTAAAGAGTATTTTTTTTTCCTGTAGGCCTATAAAGCTTTTGAATGTCAGTTAAGGTGGTGATGTAGGTTATCTATTAACTCAAATCACAATTAGTCTTCCCTTTTTGCAGTCAGAACTAATGTAATAATTGATTTGAGCATTGCAGTCCGATAACGTTGTCTTTGTAATTCCATTCATTCCAAAAACCTAAATGCCTACTTTACCCACAACGCTTCCACCAACACTTGGGTCAGAAATTTGTGTTATGCTAGTAGCGGCTAATGTAACCTCAAGCAGAGTGGAGGCTCGGGCTACAGAGGTCTGGTAAGCTCACTTTTTTCAAACTCCACACCCACAGATTGTTTTTATTTTCAAACGTGTAGACTCTGGCCATGTCTACATGGTAACCTTAGATTTGAGAAACTCTCACACATGCACACTTGAACTGAGTCTCGTGTTAGAAAGCCTAACCAAGTACTTTTGGTGTCTAAACTGCGACCGGTTCATTCAATCTTGCGGTGAGAGTTTTGCAAATCGAGGCGTATCATCGCTGTCTTCAGCCCCCAACTGACATGACCTCAGATAACATCACTTGAGGCAATTTATCAAACGTTACCTAGCTCCCTCTGGAACAACAGAAGGCTTTATACATTTTTTTTCACATACCGAGTAGTATTCCGCTGATTCCATTGGCTGTTCTCCACCTACTGGCTTGCTGGAGCCCTCCGCGCTGTGGATGGAGTGATGTAGAGGCTGCGTTTCTTCATGCAGCACTGTAGCTGGTCTTAATTTGAAAGTCATATAATGAATCAAAAGTACTTCTGAAACAATTTTGAGTAAATATTTGAGCAATCATTTATTTCAAATTGAATTATTGAAGGACTGAAGAGCTAGGTGAGGGTAGCATTTTGGAGTGTGGCTGTATTATTATGGGTCGTTTGTTATTAGCATAACAAAGCAGATAGAGCTGAAAGGAGGGGGTTGCCAGCATAATAAAAGGGCCGACCAAGAACAGCTAAAGACCTGTCGTCTTTCCTACTCAGGGCCGATATTCAACCTTAAAGTCGGCCTGCATTTATTCACTTTAACAAAACCGGTGAGGCGTTGTGAAAATCTGCCTTCACTCTGCCACTGCTGGCCTGCATATTCCCTGATAGCTGCTTAAGGGGCGCAATCATGCAACCAAAAAGTATGCATTATAAATGTATCTCTCTTGGTTTTTAATTGTCAAAGGAGAGCAAAGGACGTGGGATTTTCAGAGTAGACGTGAATGCTCTAGAATAAAAACAAACAAGCCATTTAACCTCTGTTGGACTTTACGCTTAATAAGATGTCTGCCAGCCACTTCAGATAATTCACTATGACCCATCTCTTTAATGGTACAGAGCACAGAGGGAAACCTGTCTAATAAAGCCGTGCAGTTCTTCCTGTGCATGTCTGACAACACCGCATGCAACTCCAATTCTGTTTCCACAGCAGGAGACAGGCACCTCTCCTGAGAAACAATTAGCCGTGAACTTCAGAGAACAATGATTAGCATGTGTGCGCACGGACGGGGGGCTTGAGTTCCCTTACAGTTACACTATTGATCCCTTACACAACCAAGCAATTGATTACATAACGTTTTGTGCTCTCAGGATACCCAACCCCCACCCCACATCACCCCATTCTCACACACACACACACAATTTCTCTCTGCTCTTTTTCGTTAGATTTTTCTTTCCTACGCTGCAGTAACCTCATTTGGACCGGTGAGCTAATTAAAGGGTTCACAAAGCAGAGTAAGAGCCTTCCATATGCTTTGAGCCAACAGTAACTCCAGAGTGTCACAACCTGGAGCATCAGACATACTGTAGCTAAAATACATTACTGCCTTCTGCTCACCTCATCCAAATCATAAAACCCCTTGATTCTCCTTGAACTAATATTAATTTAATGTGCACCATATTGTTTTTTTATGGCGCATAAAAGTAAAAATAACAGTGCTACTGTTCATCACGCATTATATACAAACAATGATGACATGAATGATGCCAATATTTCATGAAATAGCACTTTTCAAAACAAAAGACAAAAATCTACAGAACAGAAAAATGTAGGTGACAACAACAACAAAAACCACGAATAAATAAGTAACTGTAAAAGGCAAGGAAACAAATAAAAGGAATAAGAACTTAAAGTTGACAAAAAGGCATCTCAGTAAAACCCAGCATAAGAAGTGATTTAAAACATGACACCTACTCTGGCAGCCTGAGCTCCTCAGGCGAAGGAGCCCATAGTGGCCCTGACGGCAAAAGCACCGGTCACCTTTAATCTTTAGTCTCGAATAAGGACAAGCAAAAGAGTTTCAGCTGTGACTTGCAGAAAGCTCACACGCTTGTAAGAGAGCAAAAGCCTTGGCAATAGCTAGGGACGAGGTCATTCAAAGCCTCAAAGTGATAGACACAATCTTTAAATCCATTCTAAAATATCAGACTACAGGACAGTAAAAAGCTTACAAAATAAGGTGAAGGTGGAAAACCTGAACTTGCTTCTTCTAAGTTTAAAATAAATTTTTTGGAGGCATGTTTCAAGGGCTCCAATTTTACACATGAAAACCACTTTCTTCATCATGTGGACTTATACACAGTGAATGTGAAAACAGTTACTATATCCAGTTTTATGGATCTACATTAACCTAAGTGAGGTGAGTAACTGACTCAGTAAAAGATCATTAGCATACAGATGGAGAGAGTAGCCTCAGACGACCCAGTTTTACTGCATTGTTAAAGCCAGTTAATCACAGAAACGTCTTTAAAGCTGCTATAATCAATATTTTATATTAACGGTGGATCAAATGACTACGTGTTGCTTGTCATAAAGAACCCGCAGGGAATCATAATCAACTCTGCAGTTCCCCTCAGCTCTTTGCAGAGTTTTAGCATTTTTTAGCCCATTGTTTTGGTTTTGAATGCTAGTGTTGCAAGGTGCATAAATACACACCTGGACAAAATTGTTGGTCCCCTTCTGTTAAAGAAAGAAAAACCCACAATGGTCACTGAAATAACTTGAAACTAACAAAAGTAATAATAAATAAAAAATGACTGAAAATCAACTAATAAAAATTAGACATTGCCTTTGAATTTTGTTTCAACAGAATCATTTTAAAAAACAAACTAATGAAACTGGCCATGACAAAAATGTTGGTATCCTTAACTTAATATTTTGTTGCACAACCTTTTCAGGCAATCCGCCCGCATCTCGGGTTAAGAACTTGTGTCTGTTTCAGGATAAAATTCCCAAATGATCTGACAGCTAAAAAAAGGTAATGTAAGACTTGCGATGAAAATTGGAGGAAGGATAAACTGAGGCATGTAGGGTAAATTGTACCCGTGGTTATTTTTAAGTTATTTAGAGTATTTCTCTAAATTGGATAATTTTCAAAGCAAGTGTTTTTAACTGAAAAACACTTTGTACCTACCATGTCACTAAATTAGTCCTTGTCAGATCATGTGGATTTATTTCATGCAGTACATGCTAGATGAGAGGGTTGCTGCTTTGTGCTGACCTTTGTAGACTGTAAACAAAGGTGCCACAGACAGTAAAGGTGAACTTCAGTTCAGTTTTAAAATCTGATAGATGGCTCAGAGGACGAGGGAAAAGTTCTATTGCATGCAATTGTGTATCCTGGCTAAATCAGGTATCACAAAAATAGTGAAAAAAATCTTTAGTTTACCTGTCCTCCAAATGTATTGCAGCATTACTGTATATGAATGTATTGCATTGAAGTGATTTTTAAAATAAGATAAAAATCTACATTCGTCCTTTGATTTACTGCAGAAACGAGCATAATTTGAAAATACAAATTACGAACCTCCACTGTACCAAAGTCAAAGGCAGTGAATGAAAATAAGGCCAAAATTGGACAAAGATTCCAATATCTCGTTGCTGTTTGTTGGAGCAGAAAAACTGGAGGCGTTCAGGAACACAGAAAGCTGTTAAGATCAAACAGCACGTTAGATTTTATAATATCTCAGACTTCTAAGACATTTGGGTGCTATGATTTTGAAATACAACAGAGCAAGGCTAGCTGCATTCCTTTTTCCCGTAGGGGTTTAATCACAACACAGCTTGACGTACACATCATGAACTATACAGTAATTAATTACACTCAATTGTTAATCTTATACAACCTCCAAACCTCCTCACAACCTATTTAACATCCTGTCAGCAAGGAGCACCACCCTGTCACTGCTCGGCTGGGGATTCATTGTACAGTAGAGGCTGAGGAGAAAATAAATAGACTAAAAAATGAAGGGCAAATAAAGAGACGTGGAGGCTTTCTCTCATATGTACAACTCATGTAATGAGGGTCATAGTGCCCTGGGCTATTCAACTGTACAGACAGGAAAAATAATTTAATTCATGAAGGAGGGAGGGAGGAGGAGTAGCTTTCCATATCAAAGAGGGTTGGGAGCATTTTGTTTGAGAGGCACATTTTCAAATTCTACAAATTCAATATTCTCTTTTTGATTAAAATTCCAAGCGTCTGCCCTGCCTCTTTGCCTGATTGGTGTGTCAAGAGGGTTTCCAGACAAAGGTGCTGGATTCAGCTCCTTGAGGCAATTGCTGACTTCGAGTGTTAAGTGCAATGGGAATCTGTGGGGGTGCACTGTGCAAAAAAAACAGCAAATCCCAAATGCATAGCGGGGTTCATGTTCCTTGTACAGCCGAGAGACACGGCAGCATCAGACGGAAGGCTCGTGTTTTAAGTTGGATCCTTCCTGTGTCACGGTGCAAGCCTCATCAGCTGCAACAGGCCTTAGCATGGCAGCGCTCACTCCTCCACAGGATTTCCACCTACTGGAGCAAACGTCTATCAGATCAGACACATTAAGAAGCTAATTGTCCCCCTTGGGTTGGACTGTTCATTATCTAAGCGAGTGCACAAAACTCAGTGAAGCAGGAGCAGAAATAGAGGCCACGGCAGGCTGACACATACAAGCATGGTCAGTGGCTCCGTACACCACAAACAGGCATCAACACAAGCAGTTTGTGGTTGTACTGAGCTTTAAAGCTGTGCTTGGCATCCCTCTGTAAACAGGAAATCCCTCTGTGAAATGGTCCACCACAGTATTGCAATTACTGGCTACATTTTGGACTTTCTTTCCCCCTGAGCACATAACCTGCTAGCATAAACATTCTAATCCACTTCTGCCTGCTTTCAATAATGCATTTTGCAAAATGCACAGAACGGATAAAAAGCTCTTTCACCCTGAGGAAAGCTGGTGTTTGCCATGGGGGGTGTATTGTTAACCTTACACCATGCGTATTAGTGTGTATTATCCAGCTCCAATTCTTTGACAAGAGTGACACCTTCTTTTCATGGAGAAAAAAACCTTTCCTACTTCTGTAGCAGCAGCAGGAGTCATGTTGGACCCCATCCAAGTAGAGACGCACTGGCAGGTGAACATTTAATACTATTCACCAGTCCCCAGTGAGCACACAACAACAGACCCTGTCCCCCTTTGAGCTCTAACAAATAACTCTCCTCCTCATGGCCAACGTGTGTCTTTATTTCCACACACAATTGAGTCATGATGGGATTACCCATTGTGTGTACAGCTGCAGTCACAGGATTAGGGATGACTAGGGATGATGGCAGAGAAAACACCGTTCTAACCAGCTGCACAACACCAGGCACTGGCTCTGCAAATGCCGCCCCAAGACCTGAGATCATACCATGAGTATTATCAACAGATGATAACGCTGTATCTGTTTCTGTGAAAGATATGTGCTCTAAAGATAACAGCGGAAAGGGGCTGAGAAAGGACGTACATATTTCTCAATGTGTTCAACATATTCCTAAATATGTGAATAGCATGTACTTCTGGGATTTGCGGCTTGTGTGAGAAGACAAGACGTTTACTCATCCCAACCTGTCAGCCTCCTCCTTTCTGTTGTTCATACCTTTGTGACAACAATCACATATTTGTGACGGTGGATGCATGTATGCCCGTGTGTGCCAGCAGAGGAGGTGAGTCAGAAATGACACGTGATGACTGGGTTTGCAAGACACACCATTATCACGACACTCGCACCTCAGGCAAGTGCGCAATGGGAGTGTTTGTGTGTGTGTGTGTGTGTGTGTGTGTGTGTGTGTGTGTGTGTGTGTGAGTGAGCCGGGATAACAGGGTGCCCCTCACGTTCACGAGCGCCTTGTAAGACAGAGCTGCACATCTCTGTCGGCAGACGGGCCTCATATGAGTGAAGCAGCGGCAGCCGGCGTCATGGGAACAATGACTAGCAATGCTGTTATTACACCTCACCACAAACTGGTAATTTTGTGTAATTCTAGTCAGTGTCACAACAGTGCCGATGTGCATTTCAAGCGATGTCGTGTTTTTCAGAGGCTCCCAGCGAGCGGATCCATGGCTGATGAGGCGATACGAGCGATGGGCTCGTATGAAGCCCCCCCCCCTCCCGACCCCTGTGAACTCGAGTCACGCTGAGAGGCAGAGATGTCAGACGTGGTCGGTGATCAGTGGGGACAGTGTCCAGCCGTCCCGTGCCAGCACAAAACTGTCATTGGTGTGTGTGGGCGAGTGCGTTTGTGTGTCTACATCCTCTATGGAGAGTGGCGTGGGCGCCAAAGGGAGACAGTGACTCACACTGTAGATGGGAAGGGGACTGAGAGTCATTCATCATCACACATGTGCCCACATCACAACCCCTCCCTCATTACAGCCCACACCACCCACAGAACTAAGAGCATGTTAGCGCTGCGTTTACGCACACACTCACAGCGTATGAAAGACATGGCCTCCACATCAGTGTGTCAGAGGAGCTTATCCATAATGGGCAAAGCAGGCTGTAGCAGTGAATCAAGCACCAATCCAGAGCAGCCATCCTGTAGTCACAGTCAGAGCAGCCATTCAGAGAAAGTGCTTAAAAGCTTGTGCAAATTATCATGTTTCAGTGTCTACATCCTGATGCAGGCTTTCTCGCAGTGACAGGTCACAGCGTGCAATATTCTACAATCTGGATATCACAGACTGAACAGAAAACGTCTATTTTCTGCCGCCTTTGATCGGGTCACTCAGTTATTTGCCCGTCCATGAGGTGTTATGGGCATGCTTCTGCAGTGTTGATGCTGAAAGTGAACCGCAGTTTTTCTAAACATCTAACCTGCCTGCATTGTAGGGGGCAAGTGTGATGCAGCTTGTCCTCCACACAGATAAGAAAAAAAAAAGCTTTGGCGTGCAATTACTAAATTAGTTGAGAAATTAATTTCAACCCAGTGAACTGACACAGAAACGCACTGAACTGCTAATCTGGGAGCAGGAGGGCTAAAAATCCTCTGGAATTTAAAGTTTAATGGATTAATGATGTCAAGGCTCTCAAGTGGATAGGACTGTAGCACGAAGTAACTCTGGAGGAATTAAATTGCTTATGGGGTATGTCAGAAAGCAAGCCTAAAGAGTCCGCTAGTACAGTAGCTGCTTCAGTGTGGAGCAACCCACTTCTGCTGATGGCCGTGCAGTCTTAACTACCCATGATGCATCAGAGCTATTGTCAAGAGTCTTTTATCTCTCTTGCCTGGCTTTTCCTTCCACACAGGGTCATGAATCAGTGAAACAAGCTTTTCTCGACGTATGACGTGGTCTATTGTTTTTCTAGAAGCCCACTCGGGTACCGAGCATCATGTAAGGGCACATACAACATCACTGATCATTCAGTCAGCGTGCAGTGATTAGTCACAGCCAAAGAGTCGAAATCCAAAATAAGTCATAGGCCCCCACACAAGAAGATTAGCACAGTGTTTTAATGAACTTAGACCCAAAGGCAAAAAACTGAATTAATCATTTTGGCAGGAGGAAGTTTATAAGACTGCCAATGGCATTGTCTCCGAGCATAGTTAACATGTAAACTTCAGCATAAATGTCTCTCTGGGAGTGAACAGATGCACACATGCGACTTCCAGCACACACACACCACAAATGTACACATACATGCAATCACATGCACAAAGATGAGTCCATGTGGTTCACGAGGAAATGCGACTCTGGAGACCACATGAAGGTTTATCAAATGGCATGGATTTGGACTCATGAAAGCTGAGAGTCTTTCATTGGCTGTAAACCAAGACTCAAGAGTCAACATCCATGCTAGAGGCTGTGGGAGACTGTATTTATGCTGCCTTCATGTCATATGGGATGGATTGTATCAGGACAGTCGTATGATTACAGAGTTGGTCATGGGAGAACAGGATATCCATTAAATTTGCATGCTAACATGCTCACAATGACAATGCTAAATGATGTCAATGTTTAGCAGGTAATGTTTACCATGTTAGCATATTAACTTATATAAATAAACAGCACTAAATACAAAGTACGACTGAGGCTGATTCAATTTTGCAGATAATTGGTCATAAAATAAAAGAGATTTTGCCCTGATGATGGCACTACAGGAGAAATTAATGGATCACCAAAGTCATTAGGATTCATCCTCTGGGCACCATGAATATGTGTACCAAATTTCATGGCAATTTGTCCAATAGCTGCTGAGATATTTCACTTAAAAAGCCAAAACATAAACCTCACTAGGGAAGTCAGGAGATCATCAAAGTCTGTAGGAGTCATCCACAGGGCCAACATGGCATCAACACGATCCAATACAAGACTTGTGGATATGAACCTGAGTAACGGCATCCTCCTGCATACAAAACTGAAGAGGAAAGGAGAGAGGTTTAATTAAAATGGTCTCAGAGCACTGTGGGGCTCCCCCTGTTTCATCCTAACATATCAGTTAAGGTGTTTTCAGTCACGTTGCTGCTCATTACTGCAATTCGCGCTTCTTTGTAGCCCTCAAAAAGAAAGAGGATTCACTTGGAATGTTTTTGTGATCTTGAAAAGAAATTAACATTTCTCACTAAATAGATTGGCCATCACAGGAAAGTCCTGGAGTTGTTCCTTTAATATGGGAGACTGCCAGCGTGGCTAACTGGTTAACTCAATATGATTAGACAGAAAATGATCATTAAGAGCAACTTCATTCTGCTAGTTGTACATTGGCTAGTGCAGCCCCCTGTTCCTGGTTTAGTTGGCAGAAAATAACGTGCCTTGTATTTATGAAGTGAGCAAAAAAAGGTCGGACAGAGCAGCCAAACACAACCTTGCTCGGGGGAGCACACAAACATTCAACCCGGTCCTTTTAATTCCTGTTGCCTGCTTTTCTCACCTGGCAAGTGTCTCCCCAGGGTAGGGGACAGAGGTCGTGAGCGGAGGACGGTGGGCCTGATGCAAAAGCAGAAGCCCCGGGGACAAGCTATGACAGCCAACACCATTATCATCATCATCATAATCATCACATCTTCATCTGTGCCCCCCCCCACCATTGTGTGTAACCATGGCGACAATCGGAGAGAGAGGGGGCCCACTCGCCCTCGAGGTTGGAGAAGTGTCAGGGTCAGTGAAGTGGCCTTCAAGCTGCCTGCCTACACCGCTATGTAAGGAAAACAACTTTATGAGAAGGATTTCATAAGAGCTTCTTATCTAACACCTTGAGTATTTTTTCCCCGATATTGTTTGCGACGTGTGTAGAATGAATCATCTGTCTGAGATTGAAACTGAATGACATTCATGACACAGAGGCTTTCGTGTAGGAACACATTTATAGTGTATAGTTTTGTGTGGAACACAGTGTATACAGTCTATATAGATCTACAACAGGTGAACTCCGCAGCAGCAAAACAGCATACAGTTTCTTTGCTAGAGCAGCTTTCCTGTCTCGACACGCAGTAGGTGTGCCATGTGTTTTTCAGGCATTTTCCCCAAGCCACATCATTTTGCAGTGTTTGTTCCAAGCACCATAAATCACAATTACAAAAGCCTCAAATTAATTTAAATACTAATTAGCACATTACAGAGGCACATGAGACCATGCAGTCGTCTGTATTTCTGGTGAATTAGGTCTGCCTAGCAAGAATACAATATCAGAAATGATCATCGAGCTGACTCAGTTTCAACAGAAAACAATGATTTGAGCTTCACTAAAATGGCATTTTACTGCAGGGCTCATATATATTGTTTTGTACGGTGTTTCTTATTGGCACACTGAAGCTGCTTTAACACACACACCTAAATGTTTGCATAAGATGCAATGATTGATTTTGTTTTTCATTTTAGCAGGTGTAATGTGGACATAGTCTGAATTGTTACAAGGAATGCATCTTTATTTCATGATGGCTTTCCCATTACCTACCATCTTTGTACACTCTCATGCTAAGTAGAGCGGTATCTTAGTTTTAGCGAGGAATCCACTATTAATTCATGAACGACATAAATATATAATAACGTTAATATTCGATTCCATACTGTAAGTTATATAATTAGATAACACACTGACATTAGATGTGTGTTAAATGGTGCAGGCGAGATCAAGTGCGTGCACTAGGTACGATTCTCCTCCCATCTTTTTTAAAAAGTGAACAAATTGGTTTAAGAGAAAACATTCAAAATGAGACTAACGAACAATAAAACATGGTTTCATTGAAAACATTCAAAATGAAAGTAACGAACAATAAAACATGGTTTCAAAGGTCTGGAGACGTGGTGCTGCAGACTTTGGTCTTGGCTGCAGTCAGAGGTACACAGAGTAAGGTCACCTTTGGCATCTGAGTTGTGACTCATTCATCAGCAGGGCTAAGGTTAGACTACGTGCTTCTGTGAAAGTGCACGTCATGCATGATCATTCTTTCCTCTAGGCTGAATGGGGTGCATCCTATCCTGTATTTAGTCAACATGTCACATCTCATCCGTGTGTGTTAGCATCTCAGCTGTGCCTCACCCATGTGGGCTTTGCATGAGAACACAGTGTGACCCAGCGAATGTGGACTCAATATTGAATGTCCACGTCTGCGCTCGTGCCACATGAAGCCAGGACATGAGAGGGTGTATGTGAAAGCATATTCATTAATACCCCCTCACACACCTCTGGCTTCTGTGTCAGAGGAGTGGCGATCACAGGGAACACCTCATGTTTCTTTCTGCGTGTCGCATCAGACAGCAGCAAATCTCAGATGACAGAAAGGCACCGATGAAACATTAAGGAGAACCTTCCCTGGAGGAGACTGTTATTCGTATACATACAGTACATCTCCAACCAAAGGCTTATCAATTGTGGCATTTCTGCTGCAGCGTTTTGAATGTCTGCTTCAGCCCTACTCACTGGGCTTAATCACAAGCGCATGGGACTGAGACTTCTGCAACTGTGGGCTTACTGAGGGTAAAGGCATGGCCGAATTGATTCCAAGTGGTTGCCAACGTCTTATCGGCCTCTTGCTAAGCACCCTGCTAAACGGCCCTGTCAGAATGCCATTGTAGCTCAACCATGAAGAAGATTTAACTGCTCCTAAATCACAAGTACAAGTGTGTTTATTGTGATGTCCAACACTGTGAGGAAGTGCAGGAAATTGGGTCGCAGAAATATAATGAGTGGTGCAGTTTAAAGAAAAGGAAGGAAATGAGCAATACCAAGTCCTGAAGATGGCAGAGGGAAGGGATGTGAGAATCTACGACAGAAATTGTAAATCCGAATTTAATGCCGTTGATCTCAAATGGTATCACAACCCCCACTCCCCCCAAAGAAATGTATGAAAGCAAAGCACCAGAGGATTATTCTCCTCCAATCGCATACACTCACACTGACGGGATCCTCCATTGCTCACCGAAAGACCCCCCCACCCAACCAACACAGAGACGGTGAGAGTGTGAGAGGAAGAGAGGAGAGCTAAAGGAAGATATGGGCATTGGGGGAAAATATATATAAATATATCTAAACTTGTAAGCAAGTGAGGGTTACAGCGTTCGCCCTTTTAGAAAGGACAGGTGAGCATTCAGGCCCAATGAGAACTGGCATTTATACACATACACGTGGTTGAACCATGTCCTCTTAATGTTGACCAGTTCTGTCTCACTGCATCCGAAACATCAGTACCTTTTACAGAGCGACACACTGTCAATGTCAGATTATTCAGATTTATATTTGTATTAGAAGAGGTGGGTTCAGTGAGTTTAAAAACAATGAGTGAACAGCCATGCTGCTCTGTGAGGCCCTACTTTGGCACAGTGGTGCTTTGAATTAAATGCTAACACTAGCATGGAAACATGCTCATGATGAAACGTCAGCATGCTGATATATTTAGCAGATGTAATGTTTACACCTGCTAATTATCAGCATGGATATCACCGATATCATGATTTTCATGGCAGTCAATTTAATAATTGTTGAGATATTTCAGTCTGGATCAAAGTCTTGGACCGACCATCAGAGCCACATTGCTAGCGTGGCTAAAATAAAATCATATTGGTACTGATTTAAGGGATGCCTGAAGTAACAATTTACTATTGCACTTCCATACAGTTGGGGGACTCACAAGAGATTATCAAAACTAAAGCAACAGATGCTGAGATATCATGACTTTTAGTCCCTAAAATTTGTCAAGCTTCAAAAACATTACATTTCCCAGAATGCAACCAACAGCATTTCGTCCGCTCCTGCGCCCAGGATCTTGTTACATTATAAACATACAGAGACTATAAAAACTAGGAGAGGAACGGAAGTGAAGTGACAGAATGAAGTAGAGTTCCTGGTAAGTTCTGAGATCAGTCAGAAGCTGAGCAAAAAACACACGAACAGCACAGTCAGATGCTACATTGACCATTTGGGGCCAAAAAACACAAAAATGCTGAAATGATCCAAGGTAAATAGTTTTTTCTTTTTGTCTAAACACACATTCAGGCTTTAAACAGCTTCCTCCAGAGAAACAGGACATTACGCACATGTTTTACAGGTGAAGTCGTACTTCTCATGACAAGTAAAATGCTCTGTATGTGTAAAATTGGAATGCCCCTTTAATACATATTTGGACCTCAAATAGTCTTTCTGCCAAGAGTCAGGACTTGATTTCTTCCATTTTGACAGGAATCAGGCAAAAGTGAGCTAGCTAACAGTAGTGCAGAGACCCGAATACGAAAAATAAAAACGTACAGATACAACAGCATACTGAGAATATGCAGTCCATAACAGACCTCGGATAAAAACAGAGTGCCTGGGAAAAGAGGATTGCAGCCCTGCATTTACAGATAATCTTCAGAACGAGGCAGGGCAAAGAGAAACCTAGGAATTCTGTTAACAAAATGAAGGGGGGGGGGGGGGGGAAAAGAGCAAAAGGCACGCTTATAGCTGAATGGCACCGGCTACCCAACCGGGTCAGAAAAAAAAAGAGGTTTTAACCAAATTGAAAACA